>JAGVVM010003076.1:0-36583 GCA_019149425.1 Psidium friedrichsthalianum
GGGGTCCTGATCGAAGAATTTCATATGCTCTCCCTCTTCGAATCACTGAAACAGAATCAAAACGCCTCGAAAGAAAAAAAAAAAAAAAGCACAGGAAAAGGGATAGATCTCTGGTGTCTCGCAGGAAGCGCCACAAAGTTACTCGGCGTATGTCGGAGCAAATGAGTACTAATTGTGAGAGCAAAGCCCTAGGTCGCTACGAGGATCGTCATGAAAGGAGCAGAGCGGAGGATCTGAAGAGCAGGCGACAAGAGGGAATGGCGATGGAGTCTACGAGAGTGTGCACTTGAGTTTCGACCTCTGAAAGTGTCCCTAGCTTTTTATTTAATTACATAGCGACCACCGACCACCACCGTCGTACGCGGTGGGGGTTTATATGAGTCGGTCCGGACGATCTTGGCCGGCCGTCGGTTCGCAAAGTGATCAGTCCGGTTATCGGTTCCAAAACTATAAACCGACATTGATCGGTTCGATTCCCCGTCATATACCTTGAGCCGAATTGGTGGATTTAGCCCGAAAACATAGAATTTGTAATGTGTGGAACTAAATTGATACTAAATCAATTCCTGTTTGGTTTAGCATTTAACCAAGGGATTTTGAAAAAATGCAAATACCTTTGAACTAAAGGGGTTTGGCGAAATACAAATATTATTTGATAAACTATAATTAAAAAGTGCATTTGGATGCAACTTTGATATAAATGCTATTTGGTAAAAAATACCCTTTGTAAATGATTTGATTTTTAATTATTTTTTTATTATTTCAAATAATTTTTTTATTTTTCGAAAAAATATTATTTTATTTTAATTACTTTCCTTAATTATATTATATTTTTATTATTTCTATTTTTAATTTATTTTTCCAAAAAATTTTAATTTTTAATTAATTTCTTTAATTATTTTAATTTTAATTATTTTAATTATTTTAATTATTTTTAATTCTTTTATTTTATTTATCCAAAATTTTTAATTTTTTTTAATTTTTAATTACTTAATATATTTACTTAAATTTTTAATTATTTTTTATTTTTAATTAATTTTATTATTATTTCATTTTTTTAAATTTTTATCATTTTTTATTTTATTTTAAAATTTTAAAATTTTAAATTTTTTTATATTTTTAAATTAATTTCTTTAATTATTATTATTTTATTTTTAATTTTTCGAAAGAATTATCTTTATTTTTAATTATTTTACTTTTAATTACTTTCTTAAAAGAAAAAATAAAAAGAAAATGAAAAGATTAAAAATAAAAAAAATTTGTAGTTGCATTCCGGAAATGTAGCTTCCCAAAGTATCTCAAGAGGTACTTTGAGCTAAAAGTTTTTGGAGAGCATTTGAGATACAATTGCATCTCCCCAAAGAGTAAAAAAAATACCTAAACACCATTTGTATTTGGTCAAGGGACTTTAGAGCCCTAAAGCTCATTTCAAATGCTGAACCAAATAGGGCATTCGAATTAGTTTGTCGAGAAAGTTCTTTTACCGATATTAAAAACAAAAAATGTTTATTAAAATTGAATATCTTTAAAATACCATCCTCAAACACAAACAAATTGACACATGCATATTGTGTATATAATAAAATGGGATACAAAAAATGAACATAAAAAATATGGCTGATTCTAAGGTCAATAGATTGATTTTGACATGATAAGTTCGATGATTAGAAAGCTGAGTGCACACGTGATAACACTTTTGAATCAGAAATCTATTTGGTAACATAATTTTAGGAGCATTTTTTTTTTAACTCCAGAAATAGTTTTGGAGTCACTTGAAAAAATACAAAAAAAAAATTACCTCTCTTCAGAAGTAGAAAAATTAACTTTTGCTTAGAAGCAGAAGCAGAAAATCAACGTCTTGCAAGAAGCTAATTTTTAGAGCAGAAGTGCTGCCATGCAAGTCTTGAGTTGCTCGGAGAAGCCCAAATTGGTCAGGCTGCTATCTACGAGCTCGATAATGTGCGGTGAAGAAAACTTAACTACACTGGTCCAGTAAACCAAACATTGTTCCTTGAGCTTTTTGACGTGACCCTACGGACAATCTTTTGTCAATTTGTTGATCTGTGCTTTTTAGAGACTTATAGTCAGTCGATTTGTTCGACTTTTAAGAAAAATATTTGAGGAAATGCAAATGGCTCTAGATAAAGAGTTTTTTTTTTTTTTTTTGTGACATGTAATATGAAAGTTCATTGAAAATAAATTTTGGTTAAATGCCGAAAAGAAAAACACACTTATGAATGACTTTTACTCTGTTTTCCTTTTTAAATGAACCTCAAACCCTTCTTGCCAGATGCCGGTGAAGGGCTTAGGCTGCCGTCCGCCGTTGCCTGAGGTCTCACAACCTCACTCAGGCCATCCCAATTAATTGAAATGCTCTTGGGATTTAATTTTAAACTGCTTCGAAACACTAGCCTTAAAATCAATTCTACTCAAGAACCGTCCGGTTCAAGATTGGGACCCGAACTCGTCCCCTTGTGAGCACTAGTTCGAACAACCGGCTAGTGAAGGTTGGTTCGATTTGGTTCCCAAGGTTCCACGGTTGCTCACCCCTAAGCAAGGCTGCATAGAATTGACTGACGAAATCGATCACTTTCCATTACTTATCGCGCAAATATCTCAAAAGCATAATGCCCCACAGCGTGTTCAATTCATTAGCTGATTCGGAAACACAGGAATACGAAAAGGGAAAATCACGAGAGTAGACAGAGCTAAATGCCTCGTCCAAAGGAGAGGAGACTCAGAAGAGTCGGTACTACGCCTGACGCTTCTTCCTGACCTCCGACATGAAGTCGTGGACCTTGTGTTGGTCGGGCAATGACTTGGCCACGCTCTCCCTCTGCAGGCAACGCTTGGCCCATTCCACCAACTTGGGGCACTCCTGCTCGATGCCACCGTCGGCCAATGTCTCCAAAGAATAGCACCAGTAGAACGGTATTAGCGACAGATCCACGTACCCAAACCTCTCGCCTCCAAAGTACGCCTTGTCCCCAAGCTCTCCCTCCACCACCTTCAAGCCCCCGATGAACTCCTTCTTCGCCGCCTCCTGGGCCTCCCCTGTCGACCGCCATGCGGTTCGCCCCGGTGGGTATATCTGCAGCGTCACGTCGTGTGTGTTTCGACGTCAAGCGCACTTGAGTAGGAAATGTTTGGAAAGACTGGGGGTTGTTCGTCTTACCTTCTTGTCCACGTAGTCGGCCCAGAACCTGGCACGGGCGCGCTCTTGAGGATCGGAAGGCAAGAGAGGGGACTCGGGACCCCAGGTCTCATCAATGTACTGGACGATGACGAGGGACTCGCAAACCGCCTTGCCGTTGTGGATGAGGACGGGGATTTTCTTGTGGACCGGGTTCATCTGCAAGAGCACGGGGCTCCTATTGTTGCTGAGGAGTTCCTCCTCCCTCTGGTCGAAGTCCACGCCCTTCTCCCTCAGGGCAATCCTGGCCCTCATCCCGAACGGGCTCGGCCAGAAGTCCAACAATATCACTTCCTGCGCCATTGAAGCTCGGTCGTCTGAGCTCAAGAATGCTTTTCTGTGGTGAAAAATGAGGCTAAGAGCAGCCGCCACTTATACTAAGGGAAAGAGAACTTTGACGAGACTTTCTCTTAGTCGCTGCGATGCTTGAGAGGCTGCTTAATACTAGTCATTGCTCGCGTCACTGTCGGCTCCAATTCTACGCTCCAAGTCCGCCCCGATTAGATCATGGCTTAGGGGTAACATGACCTAAATTATAGTTTTATTATTTGTAGGCTTGACAGTGATGGTTCATGTTTCTTCCTGGAAAGCTGAATTAAATAGTAGTTTTATGGCACAAAAGTAAATATTTTTTTTCCCTACTTACCGGATATAGCGATTAATTGATTTATCACAAATTTAGGTCGATAGCGAGTGCATTCAAGTGAAATATTTGCAAATTTAGATAGCTCTTCGATGTGAATCATGACAATCCTTGAATAAAATAAATTTGGAGATCATATCAGTCGTTTTATGGATGGAATTTTACTCGATGTACATGTAGGGGATGAATTACATGCTTGCTTGTAGATCATGAGCGAGCTGAGTGCCCAATGCACGGATTGCTCTTCAATCTGAATGTTAGGCAGTCAGCCTTGCTCTGAACTTTCTCTAGTTTGGTTTTGACATCTTCTCGTGGTGTAGTCCAATCTTATTATGTCATGCATGTCGTGAGCCTATTGAAGGTAGTTGGTTCATGCGCAATTAGGTGCAAGTGTCGCCTCGAATGGCGTAAGGATTAGTAAGTAAGCGCGAATAGTTCTTTCAATGAGGGGATGCTCGCACTTGCCCGGATTCTACCAAACCCTATCAATCATGACGTTGGTTAATTATATGAATTATGATGATTATCAGCTCTTTCATTTTGGAGTCGCTATTAACCTCTTTGAGGCTAGAGAGAAGCCTATTTAAACACAAGAGGTCGGCTTACTTTTCGTGAACCAAAAATTCTAGAACTAGCACTTGATTATACTAAAGTCTCTAAGTGCCCAAACTTAGTACCTATTCTTATTATTTGAAAACATTTTGATCATGCGATCTTATTCATTTTAATTCCTAGGCACATCCATCTAAATGACTATCCATCACACATTTGCACAAGAACATTCTAACATTCATACCATTAACATGATTAAAAAAAAAAAAAGTGCAAAAATGTAAAACCCGATATGGTGTCGGACAAAGAATATACACCGCCACGTAATTAAGTTCAGGGATAGGCCAGGCCCCCATGAGTTAAGCCCCAATCTAAACATGCACGTGTTTATCCAAAATTCTATCCGTTATTTTCATCCTCAATAAAACTAAATAATTTCATACTATTACTAAGGTCATGTTTGTTTCGCAAAAAATAAATGATCTGAAAAATATTTTTTTAGAAGTGATTGTTTGTATTACTTGAAATAATTAGTCAGAATTTTTTTTTCATTTTTGACAACAAATTATGTCTAAACATTTTGATTAGTTATTTGAAATAGGGTTAATACCACAAAAAACCTCAAACTTGTATATATACGACAAATTTATCCCAAACTATTTTTTTAACCACAAAAAATTCTAAACACAATGCTGAGCGACCGAGACCAGTCAAGACCACCTCGATACACCCCAAAATCAGCTGTGGTTCGGCGGGCAAACCTGAACCAACCATGATTCGATTATCAAACCCGAACTAATTATAGTTCGGTAGACGATGAGGCCAGGGGCGGAACGGTTGACACATCATTACTCGTCAAGCAAACGCAACACACATCACTATAATCTAATCATAATGAAATGAAGCACACATCGATACAAATACCAATGCGTCTCCAGCCTATGCTAGCCGATCAAGGCTGACTCAAGGTATATCGTGCGGCTCAAATGAAAGGCTAAACGCTGGCTGTTCATGGACTGAAAGACAAGCTCCCAGAGCAAGCGATACAAGGCACTGGCATGCGTAAATTTATAAGAAACTAGCATGGATCAAGCCCAGTGCACATCTATATTATGTAGGGGTGTGAACAGGTCGGGTCTCATGATACCCGAACCAAGACCTCGCCCGAAAATTCTCAAACCCAAAAAATGATTCGGGTGTATTCGGGTTTTCCCCTCTCTCTCTCGATCCACAACTCCAGGACGCAATCGGGCAATGCCATCTAAGCATACTTGTGCACTTACGAGAAAGAAAAGGCCAATTTCAAGCCCAGCATGGAACTTTCTAAGGATTAATCTGTCGAGGGAAACAAAACTTAGCCATTTTTTAAGTTGATGGTCTTTCTATGTCAGCAAATGAAGAAACAGAAGAAGGAACTTATACTATTTCACACTATCTCCTCCTGCATTTCCAGATTAAGCTAAATAAGTGTAGCAACGACCAAAAAACAGAGAGGGGAAAAACGACATAAGTCCACAGTAGCAACAGATTTTTATGCCGAGAACACAAGGGGAAATTATTCTGAGAACAAAAGAAGCCAAGAAGATCATATTCATCTTTCTTCTCACATGATGCAGAAACTTATCTCCAAGTATCGCCTCCAAGAAATTCAATTGAGTTTTCATAAAGAAAAGGTAACTAAACACACAAAAACAGAATCTCATTCGATCATGTTAACCCCCACAACAATGGACCAGGTCAAGCTAACCCAGCATTATAATCAATCACACGCATCTGCAAACCATCGTGCCAACACGCATCTTGCAAATGCACTTGAGCTCAGGATAGAGATGAATCCAACTCCGGCGAAATCTACAATCAGAGAAGGAATTGCAAAAGCCTGCGGATCGGATTCGCAAACTGACTGAAATGTGCGTGGATGAGCAAGAACCAGAATGAACCTCACAAAGCAGAAATGGGATTTTGAGAAAAAAACTTTGAAAAAGCGTTTGAAGGGAATCAATCCTTGGATCTATACAAACGAATTGCAGAATTAACATGCCCAAGAAGTCTTGAATCACTGATCATAAGGGTATATCACGATTATGAACATACCTTCTTCTTCATCAGATTTAAGTGTTCCCGATGTAGAGAGACTCACCGATTTGACGTTCACAGAGAGAAGCGTTCCTTCGTTCTTCTTCTTCACAGTGAGAACAACCCACATAATATCCCAGGGAGAAAACAACGTAATGAAGAACGACAGCTTCTTATGAGATAAAAGAACGAGACAAGATATCATTAAAATGAAAAAAAAACGATAACTGCCTTTTGCAGTTATCAATAATGGGTAAATGGCTGTGATACCTTGCATCGGAGGACAACGGTACTCACATAAATCACCGGCATCTCCCACTCGCCCATAACGAGCCCATTACTATACATCTGTTAGGAATATATAGCAGTTCAAAAATGGGCATAATAATATATAGAGTAGATTCAATATGCTAATCCTTCATTAATTGGTCACATTTATATCATATCTGTTATGATCTCTTTAAGCATCTTGTGCATATTGTATTCACAATCATGATTAAGCTCTAGTAATCACAATTGGTTGACTTGTAAATACAAAGATAGAATGCGACTTCAAAACAAATTACCTTCCTCTTCCCTTGAATCTCTCAATTTCAATTCAATTCGCTTTTCTAGAATTGTCCAATTAGATTGAATCATCCATGATCATTGGTGATATTCTAAGATAGCAAACACCGAATTAAAATTTTGAGAATAAGTAAGAGTCATGAGGGCACTTAATTTGAGGAACTTTTATTCTCAAGAATCTCACATGGCTTAAAAATTGAGAGCAAACTTTTTCTAAATCTTATTGGTTGTTTCATGCTATGTTACACGGACACGGCATATTAAGAAATTTTCCGTGTTCAATGAAACATATGTCGGACACTCAATATCGTACAGATGATAATTTAGACATTCCCAATATCTAACTTGAGTTCACAAATCTACTTGTTGAAAGAATCTATCTGAACTCATATATTGCATTAAAGATAGATAAAGTGAAATACGTATATTATTTCACTTTCGGACATAATAAATAATACGTCATCATCTTAACATTCTGTTAAGGCGACATCTTTATTTTAAGCTCGAGCTCTCAATTATCATCATGATAATAAGTTTAAAATTGTCTCATCTCTATATATTATATAGTAAATAGAGACAATTACTTGTGTAAGTGGGATAATTTCTTATCTATCAAATATATCTTCTCAATATAATGCACTAAGCATTAACATGCGTAAATATCAAATAAACTCATAAGCATTAATAATGATGGAAAAAAAAACCATTAACTAGGAACTCTAGGGAAATACAAATATCCAGTACATCAATTTTTTCGGAATCCTAGAGATTTTATATGACCAAGAAAAACATCTTCAAGAATTAGTTTCATCATAAGATCTGCTATCATTCTATGTGTAGTTATATATATTAGACGTTCACATCTCTTCGCGCAATCATATCTTTTACAAAATTGTACTTCATATCAATATGTTTGGTCTTGTAATGAAATTTGGGATCCTTTACTAAGTTATTGCTGTTCGGCTACCACAATTCACCAATAATGAAGTAGCAGCATCCTTAGCAACACCTAAATGATCTAAAAATCTCTTAAGCCAAACACCTTCATAAACTGCTGTTGATAATGCCACAAACTTGGCTTCTATTATGGATAAGGTTATATACATTCCCTTCTTATTATTCCATGATATGGTGCTATTGATAAATAAGAAAGCTAATCCAAAGGTAGATTTTCTTTTATTTAAATCTCCTCCCCACCTTGATAACTCAGCAAATAATTGATATCTACTTACCATTTTAACTGCATAATAAATATCACGTCTTGTACACATCATATTAACATTAAGCTCCCAACAATTCTATCATATGGAACATTTTTCATTCGTTCATTTTTTTGTGAAGTATCAGGACACAATCCACGGCCCAATCCTTCATCTCTTGCGACAGGAATATCTATGAGTTTATAGTCTTGTATACAAAATCGTTCAAGAACTTTATTAATATACATCTCTTGTGAAAGAGATAATGATCTCTTTGAATGATCTCTCAAAATCTTAACTCCAAAAATAAATGCAGCTTCACCCATACATTTCATATCAAAATTAGAAGATAACAAATTTTTGATTGTATTAACAAACTCCATATTATTTATGGGAATAAGTATATTATCAATATATAATTATAAGATCACAAATTAATCTTTGAATCTTTTGATATATATACACAATGATCTTGATCAATCATTATAAAATCATGTCATTATGATATTATAAAAACGTATATTCCATTGTCTCGAAAACTGCTTAAGGCTATATATTGATCTCAAAAGTTGATATACTTTTTGTTCTTGGCCTTATGTAATAAACCCAATGGGCTGTTCCACATAAATATCTTCTTCTAATTCTCTATTAAGAAAAATAGTCTATACATATATTTGATGCAATTCAAGATCCATAATAGCTATTATTGCTAGAATAAAGCGAATTGAGGTAAATCTCGGCACAAGAGAAAAAGTTTTTTTTATAATCAATTTCTTTTTGTTGATTATACCTTTTTGCCACAAGGCGAGCTTTATATCTTTCAATCAAGCCATTAGTTTTACACTTTATTTTGAGAACCCACTTATTCACAATGGCTTTGCGTCCGTTTGGAAGATCAATTAATTCCCAGACTTGGTTTGATTTTGTTGACTCCATCTCTTCTTCTATTGCTTGTATCCTTTTTTCCTTATTAAGGTAAGTTAGAGGCTCATTTACATTTCTTGACTTATTTTCTTCTTGTGGAGTGACAATGAAAGCTTTTCCCTCAATATCAAAACGTCGACAAGAAACACTATTGCGACTTGCTCACCATATAGGAGATTGTATTTTGGTATGTCATGCTTCGTTACACATCCACTAGAATTAGATAATGACAGCATCATCTCATCAAATAGTTGCAAATAAGACTCGTTGGTCTGAACTTAATTCCTCACTTTTTACATTGCTCCCACTTCGATGAGATGCTTCGACAATATCATTATCATGATCCAAGGTTTCAAACAAAAAATAGTTTTCACCTATCTTGCCCTTTTTAGGAAAGTCATTTTCTAAGAATGAGATATTTTATGATTCAAATTCAATTACACGTCCACTTAGATCCAAAGAAAAGTTAAATCGAGTTTTCGACCTGTTCATAACTCATGTGGAGTGGAAATAATTGATTTAGAAGGCATACAGTTAAGTATATGACAACATTCAACAAAGCATAATCCTAAAAGTTATTGGCAAATTAGCCTGCACCATCATATATCTAACTATTTTTATTATGGTTCTGTTTCTTCTCTATACAACACCA
This sequence comes from Psidium friedrichsthalianum, assembly GCA_019149425.1. NCBI lineage: Eukaryota > Viridiplantae > Streptophyta > Magnoliopsida > Myrtales > Myrtaceae > Psidium > Psidium friedrichsthalianum. Next base: position 9,807 of record JAGVVM010003076.1, read on the forward strand.
TTTTTGTTGAGAGTAGCTGAAATAGTCAATTGTCTTTTTATTTCTTTTTCCAGCACATAAATTTTTGAACTGATCAAATAGATATTTTTGACCTTGATCGGTCTTAACACTTTTATTTTGTGTCTAATTGGTTTTTTTTTAACCATGCTCATAAACTTCTTAAAGCAACTTAATGCCTTAGACTTGTGAGAAATCAAATTGACATGATCGAAGTATAATCATCTATAAATGTGATGAAATAACAGGCTCATGCCTTACTCTTACATTCATTGGGCCATGATATCCGTATGGATCAATTGCAAAAAAAACTTAGCTCTTATTCCCTTTAAAGATGGTTTCCTCGTTATTTCTCCTGCTAGGCAATACTCACAAATAGACAAATCGATTTTTTCAATACTCCCTAATAAGCTATCTTTGTCTAATATATTCATTCACTGTTGGCCAATATGATCCAGCCTAGCATGCCATATATTCAAATCATTATCACAAGATTAAGAAGATGTAAATAGGGAATAACAAACATTAACATTACTAAATTCAACACTCAGTGCAATAAAACTGTCTAGAAAATATTCAAAACCATAATAACTTGTTCCCCAACAACAAGTTCACATCATTGTTATAAAAATTCATATTAAAACCAAGCTTAATCAAAGCCAACACATAAATTAAATTTCGACGAATTTTTAGAGCATATCCGTGTATGTTTAATTGACAGGTGCCAATCCCTTTGATTTTTGCTTTGGAATTGTTTCCCACATATATACTCTTTGCTCCATGTTTTCGCTACATGGTTGACCCTTCTTTCTACAATTAAAATGCTTCACTATTGAGATGTTGTTCTTCAAAGGATGTTTTCCTTTCCCATGTTGGTTAAACTTTGATTTTTTTTCCTAAAAAATCCGCTTCTTTACCTTGCTGCTCTTTACCTTTCCACTTCTTGAACCCACCATGATGCTTATGCTTGGAGCTTGAAGCCTCATGTGAGCTAAAACTAGCAAAATAAATATTGGCTTCTAGTTTAGCCATCAAAAGGCAGTTCTCCTCTAGCTTAATATGGCGCATAGCATCCTCAAAAGTCTTTATGTTTTCATTATAATTCAATTGGATTATCATATGCTCATAGCTATGAGGCAAAGAACGAATTGCTACCTACACTTGTTATTCATCAATCAAAATGTGGCATCAAATGTTTGAAATACACCCCCACATTTCTTTGGCACTATCTAAACGCTTGAACTCCCGTATGATATCATTCTCCATGCTACTCAGCAAAATAATGCAAGCAGTGGAGTCCTTTTTCTTCTAAGTAGCAAATGCTTCTTTGTTCCTTCTACATTCTGCAATATTTTCATCTTCACGTTCGTCCATAACTAGGTTAAGAGTTTTTAGTACTTTTTTTTCCTTCCAACACATAAGGGAGTTTCACATTCCAAGTTTTATAATTTTTGTCATTTAATATTTCATTTGTTTAGCTCAACATTGATATTCTTAGATGCTATAGCCATTGTATTTGAACACAAAGTTCTTTAGAAATGTATTCACGTATTATTAATGCCTAATATTTATGTATCTATCTTGCATGTCAAAGAGGAAGAAATCGAGTTAGTACAATGAAAGACCAAAAATAGCAATAAATTACATGGTAATCACACTAGGATATGAGGGTGAATGACACAAATGGCCAGTCAAGTATACATGCCATAACACAATCTCTGGACCATAACACAATCTCTGGACAACAGCAAATTGATCAACGCTGGTTCAGGGTGCATTTGTATGGCTCTCAAAGAGGCCATATTTCTGTTCGTGGTTTGGACAACAATCAACATACCATACTCAGCACTCATACGACACACACATGCAAGAAAGGCTTGGAAATGACACAAGAGTCACTCAATCACAATCCACCGATCCAGTAAGGAGTTTGTACTCAACCAAAACTATCCAGATTCTTCTACCCAGCGATGGAATCCATTATGCATGATATTGCTTTTAAATTGCTTAAGAATCTCACGAATAGGAATAACTCCATATCTGAATGGCAAGCTAATCATCCATACGCTCAAACAATTTCTCATCAACCAAATACGCAACATGGATATCCTATCATAAGCAAATCACCGTTCGGAGACAAAATCGAATCAAATGGATCCAAATGCTTGTCATACACTCATATAAAAGGATTGACCAGCAAGCACCAACGTTGGTCCCTTAATTCCAGCTAAGACTGAACATAGCATACTATGAAGATTCAAATTCACCTGAAGACAAGCAAGGCAGGATTCGGGAGGCTTCCTTCGAGTGAGAAGGTGGCTTTGGATCAGACAAAGAGCACGCTGAGGTAGTGACGGTGAGCTGAATCTAAAATATAAAATATAAAATGGAGAGTCTGAGTCTGTCCCTCTCTCAGTCATTTCGTTGAACAACTTCTCGGCACCTTGGAGGAGCTTGCGATAGAGGTGACAGGGGAGGCTGGCTGAAGGAGAGAATAAACCTCCACTCTGCTTCACGTCCAGCAGGTCAAAATTTTTGTTGCCAGGCTCGAGGATTAATTTGAATTCAAGATTGTGTAAATTAGGGATGAGCAGAGGGACCAACTGAATCCTGAGCACAGGTCCAGTTTCCATATCCATGAAATTAAAATTGATGATTTTCGATCCAGTTTCCGGTTTTATGGAGAACCATCGAAGCGATCATTTTTATTTACTTATAATACTCCAGTTATTTTTTTTTATTTTTTAAATGCAATCATAATTTTAATTAATATATTATAAATTAAACTCTGTGATGCATACCCCTACTAATAATCCACTTGTTTCACTAAATTATCTGTGAACTGATCAGTCTGGTCTGGTCCAGTCATAGGACCATCCGGTCTAGTTTCTAGTCCAAGAAACTAGGAACTGATTCTTTTGATTCGGGTCCCGATTCGTGAGTGGGACGAAATCGATTTGTGAACCGATCGTTTCTAATATAATTATTTTTAATTAGGGATCAAATTCCACTGTTATCAACGACTTTTGATTCCTGAATAAATTCTTCTTCTTTTTTTTAATTAAAGAAATGCCACGAGGGATTCATTTTGCAAAATTCATGCGTCAAACAATCCATTCATTTAAGATTTGTTCAGATGAGATTCTAACATAAAAAATAAGAAAATGACGTTGAGCACCCTCTCGGCTTGGTACTGTTTTGATTCGAGTAGAGTTCGTGTTCGACTCTTTTTTGAGTCTCCTTACATTGATTTTTTTTTCCTTTTGATGACTTTTCACTTCGTCATAATTCATCACGTTGATAGGCACATTAGTCTTACAAATAGCTCACCGATTTATTACTCACGTTTTGGAACAAAATAGGTCAATATGCATGAAAGTATTTTCATTGAAAAGAAAAGTGTATATTAAAGGTAGCGTGCGCAAATAACCCAAGACATATCGTAAAGAAATCATCCAAAGCGAAAGAGCGAGCAATCGTATGAAGAAAACAAAATTAATCCTAAGGTTCTGTTTGTTTCGCGAAATATACATAATTTTAAAACATATCCTCTTAACAATGATCGTTTATATTCTCACAAAAATGAACCAACAAAAACAAACTTCTCATCGTTCATGAAATATCGAGACCTAAATTTGTCGTCCACAATGAAATTTTTTTCATTCGCTAATTATTTCAAGCAAAATAAGCCGTTATTTTGACAATGATGCTGTCAAAATCCTTCGTTTTTTGGCAAAACAGCCCTAATCAGCTGTCATGAGAGTTCATTGAGCCTGAAAATTCTTCTTGAGCTACAGTAGAAGTCATAGACCTTGTGTTGGTTGGTCAACGACGGTGGCCACGCTATCCCTATGCCTGCACGCGCTCGCCCATTCCGCAAGCTTGGATTACTCCCCCTCCACGCTAACGGCCGGCCAGTTTCTCCACCGCATGGAACATGCTATACAGCGGTATCAGCGACACACCATGTACCCAAATCTCTCGCTCCGAAGTAAGCCTTGTCCCAAGCTTTCCCTCCAACACCTTCAAGCCCTTGACGTACCCCTCCTTCGCCGCCTCCTGGGCCTCCCCCATTGACAGCACTGCGCCACTCGCGCCCCTGGAAGTATCTGCGCCGTCCGAGGCCCACTTAGCCAAAGAAATGTGGGAAAAAATCGGGCGTTGCTCGTCTTACCCTCTTGTGCACGTAATCAGCCCTGAACTTGGCGCGAGCGCGCGCTTTGAGGATCGGAAGGCAAGAGAGGGGACTCGGGACCCCCCAGTTCTCGTCGATGTACTGGACGGTAAAGAGGGACTCGCAACCGGCTTGTCCGTCGTGGATGAGGATGGGATTTTCCGTGGACAGGGTGTTAGCCATCCGATCGGCTATCCGTCTTCACCGACGATCTCCCTAGATCACCGTAGTGCGTTCTAGCAACGAAACAAGATAAGGGATCGGCTTGCGTACGCTGATTTGGCGTCCATCGTCAATCGGCGTAAAGCTCAAACGATCCGGCTTCGAAACTCCTACTCGAGGCAAGCCCTTCTCCCTTATAAACCTCCGGATGCCCGACGTCGATGAGGCGGCCGTACGCTCGTCTCTAACTCTGTCTCGTCTCTCTCTCACTGGCCTTATGGAGAGGAAGGAATGGAGGAAGTAAGGGAGCTCAAATGGCAAGTGGCTTAAGAGGGAGTCCATGCCTTTTATAGAAGTCCGGCCGGGGCCCTCCATCACGGCCGGGCCGGACTCGGTCCACACGCCAGGCCCATATTCGGCCCGTTAAGAAACCTTTCCTTCTTTATTAAACCAATACCGTATACGGTAAATTAATACCGTATTACGATCGATTACTATTCAATTAAGGCGAGCCCATAACGGAAATTCTAACATTCTCCCACTTGGCGAGCATTAATTGAAACTGTACTTTAGTGCGCGCCTTCATATTGGTTTAAGGATTATTCTTAACTGCCAATCCGATCCCATAAGTCTTAAACACCGGATCATGCCCGTACTGCGTCAGCAGACACAGAGCCATCCATGGTCACGAATGTTCTTAACTTTACTGATATGGATTTAATATGGTAGTGTGGCAATTGGATAACACCTCAAAAGAGATATACTTTATGTGTTATCCACTTTGTCGGACACCATTCTCTCTCTTTATGTGACACAAACCTGACGTGCCACTAGAGAATATCTATATGGTTCTAATGAACCAGCATATGTCTCAGCTTTATAGTTAACTTTTCTTTATGTGTAACAAGACATACAAACATGGCTAATATCCAAATGCCCATAGCCAATACTCGAGACTTACACATATCTCAAGATTTACAAGAATATGTATTTAACATTAATAGTGCTGCAGGCACTTCAATACATATCATCATATTACAAAATGTAAAAAATACAGATGCAAACTTTATTAGAGCAAACTGAAAGATGCCTCCCACTAAATCACAGCATCCAATGATGCCTCTAAGCCCATACTAGCGACATGTCGTTCAAAAACACAAGGGCGAACACCTTTAGTTAGTGGGTCTGCAATCATATCATCTGTAGAAACATGCTCTACTGCAACGTCACCTTTCTGCACGGACTCCTTTATGGTCAGAAATTTGACCTCCATATGTTTAGACCCCTTAAGACTTCTGTTGTTGTTAATAAACAACACTGCAGAATTGTTGTCACAATACAACTGTATGGGTCTATCAACAAAATCAAATACGGTCAACTCCCTAATGAGGTTCCGGAGCCAAATCGCCTGAGTAGCTGCTGAAAAGCACGCTATGAACTCCGCTTGCATGGTCGAGGAGGATATGGATTTCTGTTTCTCACTTTTCCATGATACTGCACCGCCTGCTAACATGAATATGTAGCCTGTAGTCGACTTCTTGTCGTCCTGACAGCCCGCAAAATCTGAATCCGAGTATCCAACAAGCTGCAGGTTCTGAACACGCCTGTATGTCATGATGTAGTCCTTTGTCCTCTTTAAGTACCTCAGGACCTTCTTGGCAGCAATCCAATGAGCATGTCCTGGATTTGACTGGTATCTGCCTAGAAGTCCTGTCGCAAAAGCAACATCTGGCCTAGTACATACTTGAGCATACATGATGCTCCCAAGTGCACTAGCGTAAGGTACATTCTTCATTTCAGATTTCTCCATCTCAGTTTGAGGACACTGCGAAAGATTCAACTTATCACCTTTACAGACAGGAATAATACCTGGCTTGCAATCCTGCATGTTGAATCTCTCCAGAATACGATCAATATATGCCCTCTGAGATAAACCCAAAATGTGGCGTGAACGATCCCTATGGATTTCAATGCCAAGGACAAAGGACGCCTCACCAAGATCCTTCATGTCAAAATTTCTGACAGCATGTGCTTCGTCTCATGCAACAGATCAATATCACTGCTCGCAGTAGAATGTCATCCACATAGAGAACAAGAAAAATGTATTCTCTCCCACTATGACCTTGCAGTATATACACTGATCCACTTTATTTTCAACGAAGCCAAATGAAGTGACAACGCTATGAACTTGAAATACCATTGCCTGGATGCTTGTCTTGAGGCCATAGATCGACTTCTTCAATCTGCATACAAGGTCACTTGGAATCATCAACCTCAAAACCTTCAGGTTGAATCATGTAGACTTCTTCTTCGAGATCTCCATTCAGAAAGGCAGTCTTGACGTCCATCTGGTGTAACTCCATGTCAAAATGAGCTACTAAAGCCATAATCACTCTGAAAGATTCTTTAGAAGAGACTGGAGAGAAAGTTGATTCATAATCCACTCCCTCTCTTTGAGTGAAACCTTTGGCTACCAGTCTGGCTTTGAACTTTCTACCTTCCCTTTGGAATCCTCTTCGTCTTGTAGACCCATTTGCAGCCGATCGCCCTATGACCTGCAGGCAACTTGACGAGCTCCCAAACTCCATTATGCCTCATGGACTGCAACTCATCTTGCATAGCATCCAACCACAGGTCTGATTGTTCACAGGCTAACAGCATCCTTATAAGTAACTGGATCAACTACACACCAATGTCAAATCCTGTTCACCCAGATAGACTATATATTCCGGTGGGATCGCTGATCGTCTTTGCCTAACAGACCTCCTTAGTGAATTTCCTCAACTTGATCTGCGGCTGTGGGGCTTGATTTGCTTCATCAGGAACAGTATCAACCATAGATCCTGAAGCTCAACAGGCACAGTCTCCGGTATGAGAAGCTCCAAACAGTCTGTGTTGGTAGAGAAAACGATGCAGTGTTACCCGCCGTACTGTCACTTTCAATAGTCTCTGAACAGGTACCCTTTTCAGCCACGTCGAATTCCAGAAACTTCGCTGTCTGTGACTCTACAATCCTTTGGCTCTCATTATATGGATTGTAAAATCTGTATCCCTAGAATGATCTGGATAGGATACAAAATAGCACCTTGTGGTCTTGGGATCCAACTTACTCAAAGCTGGATTATACAGCTTCACTTCTGCAGGACAACCCCAGACCTTCAAATGATTCAGGCTGGGTTTCCGTCCAGTCCATAACTCAAAAGGAGTCAGTGGAGCAGCCTTAGTGGGAACTCGATTCAGTATATATAGCGCTGTCTTCAAAGCTTCACCCCATAGGAACTTAGGCAGGTTGGTCCTACTTATCATACTCCTCATCATATCCATTAAGGTGCGATTTCGCCTTTCGGCCACACCATTTTGCTTCAGGGCTTCCAAGCATAGTAAACTGAGCTACTATCCCAGAATCCTCTAAGTATTTGGCAAATGGCCCCTTAAGCTGTCCAGCATCGCCATGTCTGCCATAATACTCACCACCACGGTCAGACTCACAACCTTGATGACTTTTCCCAACTGTTTCTCGACTTCAGTCCGAAATATCTTGAATTTATCAAGAGACTCAGACTTTTCTTTAATCAAGTACAGATAACCATATCGGGAATAATCATCAATAAATGTGATGAAATAATAATTTCTACACAATGTTGAAGTATAGGGTCCACTTATATCAGTGTGTATGACCTCCAATAGGTCAGAAGTTCGACTGCACCCTTTTTCTTTATTTTGGTCATTTTCCTCTACAACGTCCAAAAGTTTCCAGGTCATCTTTAGAGTAGGTAAAATGTCGGCTTTACAAGCCTTTCTACCCTTTCCCTGGAAATGTGACCAAGGCGTTTATGCCACAAAGCGTAAGACTGTTCTTTAGGTAAAGGCCTTTTAGAGACAACCCTTTCGGCTGTATAAGCTACGTATATTTCGTTGGGAGTTAAACACAATCTGTACAATCCATTGGACATGTTGCAGCACCCAACCTTATTTGAATTATAGAACATAGAAACCACACTGTTCTTTATTTCAAAAGAGTACCACACATGTCCAAACAGATACAGAAACCAAGTTCCGTCTAAAGGAAGGTACATAGAAAGTGTTTCTTAATATCAAATTGAAACCAGACTCTAGAATCAAAATGACATCTCCCACGAACTCAACATCAGCTTTATTATTATCTCCCACTATGAGCTTTGACTTATCCTGATTTGGCTTCCTCCGGTTTATGAACCCCTGTATGGTAAATGCAACATGATTAGTTGCACCGCTATCTAGCCACCACGAATTAGATGGGGCTCAGATAGATTGGATTCACAAACAATGCCAAAGAATCAATACCTGTATGCTCACGTTTAGATAGCCAGTTCTTATATTTAGCGCAGTCTTTCTTCATGTGACCCCTTTTCTTGCAGAAAAAACATCGGTCACCATCCTTCTTAAAAGATGCTTTCTTTCGACCAATTTTTCAGATTGACCAGTGGTGGGACGAGTATCTTTATGAGTATGAGGTTTAGGCCCCTTGCCCTTCCTATTAGTGGAACTAGTAGCAACCATGGCAAAGTTCCCTCCATCTTTCTTTAATTTTCTTCCTCTGATTCCGCTCTAAAGATCAAATCATTTATAGACCAAGCCTCATCCTGTGAATTGAAGTTGGTCTTGATGATCCCAAACTCAGAGGGAAGGGTATTTAGGGCTTGATGCACCAACACATTTCAGGGATTACTGTACCTAAGGCATTTAATTTTGTATGCAAATCCAGCATTCTTAGGATGTAATCCCTAACACCTCCCATACCGTATGCTTCGTATTAAAAAGTTGCTGGATGAGTGTTCCAACCTCAGCATTAGAAGATACTCGGTACTGGCTTCCAGGACTTCCATCATTTGTTTGGCGGTGCAGTCAGTTGGTAGGCCGCTCTTCAAATGTTCCTGTATGGATTTCTTCAATGACAGCAAGCAGATCCTGTTGCTCTTTTCCCAGGCGGCAAAATGCGCCTTTTCAGGCCCTGCACTGGTCTTCTCGAGGTCAGCAGGTCTATCTTCATTAAGAGCAATATGAACATGAGCCAGTTCCATAGCAAACAGAAAATCCTCCTTCCATTTCTTGAAGTTTAAAACCATTCAGAACCTCTATGGTAATGGAGTTGCCATTCACAGAAAAGGTAACTGAAAAAATAAGCAATACTTACCATTAGCATCATGTAAGTACAGTGTAACTTTAAATCCTTAAAAGTACACATTTTAGAGAATTACACACATCATCATATAATCACCTTTGGGCAGAATACATGACATGCAATTGTAAATTCCCTACATGACAACAACCATGAGAATGGATTCCAATTTTTCGTGAAACACCACCTTTGGGTGTATGAATCACTAGAATTAGTCACTTCTCAAGTATATGTTGTTCATGCATCCCTCCATGGTCTGAACATAATCACCTCCTTTGGGAGCATGACCATGCATCAAAACAGGAGACTCCCACCACAATGTGAGACTGATATTTCTCCAATTCAACCGAGTGTGCCACTTTGGCGGTCACAACCCAATCAAATCTTTGAAACTCTCACACACCAGGGATATAAACTTCATGCTTCACATTTGCCATGTGGTGTGATTTCAATTTGATGACATGGGCAATTGTCATTGAAATCACAACCAATGCTAATGGAATTGCTTCACTCATTTGTGAGTCTCGATTTTTATCAGTACTCAATTATAATTCTACACATTCCTTATGCGGTATTTTATAATTGAGCCAACTATATTATTCCCAAAAACCATATGGAAATAATCAAACAAAATGAAAATGACGAAAATGCCCCTGAATTTTATACTTGCACAAGGGTTTTTTCGCATTTTTCAAAACCTTAGAAGGCTCAAAAAATTAAATTGAATATACCACAGTGTAGGAAATTTCCATACGAGCACAACGGTGAAAAAATCACCCCGATTGGACGCCGCACGCGCCCCCACGCGCCGCAAGATCGTCGGCGCGTGGGCCTCACGTGCCACACGTGCCACGCACGTGTGATGCTCCGTCAACGGTCACCGTTGACCATTAACGGTCAACGGTAACGGTAACGGCCGTTAACCGTCAACGGTCAAACCGTTGATCGTTGACCGGTCAACCGTTGACCGGGTCGGGTTGACCCAGTCAAACCTGGTCGGGTCTGACCCGGTCAGACCGGGTCGAGTCGGGTTGACCTGGTCCGATGCTCGTCGGTTAAGCCATGTGGCACTAGGGAACGATGCCACGTGGTGCAGCGGCGCCCCACCGGTGACGTCAGCAGTGACGTCACCGACCGACACATTTAATGCTGTGTCGGTGACATCAGCTGACGTCACCGACACAGTAAATATGTCGGGCGTGTGAGGTTCACGCGCGGCAGGTAAAGGCCACGCGCCGGCGCGTGAAATCACGCGCTTGACCTTTCGGCGCGTGAATCCCACGCACCGCCGAGAGTTGTAGCTTTAGGCCGCGTGTGGCGGCGCGTGGGTGCTCAATGGCGGCCGACGACCCATCAAAACGCTCGTCTCGACGAGACGAACCCAAATATGCCATCAAAATCAGATTTCAGCATGCCAAAACTCACGAAATCAAACAGAATCCGTATGTGCTAAAACCGAACTATGGCGGCTCTGATACCAGCTGTTAGCTGGCGTTCCGGCCTTTCACGTCTACTACGACACCCTAGGACCACCATAGTCGCATTTTAACAACAAAAGCCATGATATCGAGTCGGCGTACCTGATTTCGCATCCATGGCCGATTGACACGCAAAATCGACGAACCGAGCTAGGACTCTTCCCCTTTATGCCCTCCGGACCGCCTGGCGTCGATGGATCGGCCTCACCTCATCACTCTCTCTCTCGTGAGCCTTATGGAGGAGAAGAAGAGGAAAAATGGCATGGATTTAGGGCTAAATGGGGGGTCCTAGCCATATGTAAACTTCCGGTTAGGCCATTCCATCACGGGCCGGGCCGGAATTCGGCCCACACCAGCCAGGCCCATATTCGGCCCGTTAAGAAACATTAAATCCTTTCTTTATTAAACCAATACCGTATACGATAAATTAATACCGCATAACGGTCAATTACAATTCCAATTAAGGTGAGCCCATATACGAAAAATTCTAACAATTCCTTTTCCAACGAGTCAACCAATTTCTATTTTTTCCTTTGCCTTGTCAGGTCCTTGGCTTTACTTTGGAGAATCCTGTACTCGTCCATAAACCCGCATTGGATATTCCTTTGCTGACCAAGACCGCACTTCAGATCTCCCACTCTTGACCTTTTTACTTTTTCAATCAATCACTCCCTTTTGACCACCAATTAAGTCCTCAAGTATTACGGATGAATAACCCCACGTGTAAGTGCTGGACACCGAATCAACTTCTAATTGCTTTGCTGGATGTCGTTGGCCTAGAACAACCCGAGTTGATGAATCTCCTTTGGACTGGGCAGAGGAGATCGCGCACGGAGAAAACCCATAGGACAGCTCGACTTGATGGCAAACGATGAGAAAATTTGCAAGCGACTATTCCTTGTGGTGAATTGACAATTGCGAACTAACGGAGCATGACGGGAGCAACGATTCGCTTTGCCGAAATAAGCCCGCAAGAAACTAAATTAGATGCAATGACTTATGGACTTGATTGACTTCATTGAACAGAGGAACGAGAACACATATTGCCACGTTGGAGTCCAAGAGTTTGACTTGTCACTACTCAATTGAGAATGCTACCATGTCGGCATCACATCAGGACAAGCTTGATGGTCAAGGGTGCGCGTGCCATCACTAGAGGACCTGAAAAAATAAGAAAGGACGGCAGTGAAGGAGTTCAACCGCGGTTATTGGAGGGAGTTTCGTCAGGACAGCAACTCCGTGGGACTCGCTTAGATCGAGAGGCCGCCGAATGTGCTGCAACTCCCCGTAGAACTTGATGATTCACGAGGAGGCACGGATGTTTGGTGTGGAGATCCTCACAGGAAAACGTTGGGGTCTGCAGCGGCGTCGGGCTCGTCTTGCATACATGTAGTAGTACGGGATCGCTGGAAAGAAAGATCTAAACTCTCTGCTTAGAACAGAACAAGGGTGGCAGCCGAGACTGAATGCCCAATGAGGCGCGGCTGCGACGACTTGTCATTGGTAAGGCGCGATCCTGACAGTACACGGTGGATCTGGGTCTGGCCGTGTGTGCGGCTGGAGTAACACCGGTGCGGGCTGGAACGATGGCAAACTGACGAGGAATCCGAGCGTAAGAGAACTCGTTGATGCAGGATCCGTCGAGGAGGGGTGCTGGGACCTTGCAGAACGCGTGTATGGTGGGACCCCTCCACTGGTATTCTTCTTCTTCTTCAACGATGGCCGTATATCAATCGTGTGGCCTCCAATTTTCTGCCGTATCTCCATGAATTGGTCTTACTCTTCTTTATACAGGCCAGGATAATGAACTTTGGGCAAAGAATTATATTCTGAGATTTCACCTTCACTTCTTCCCTTTCTTTATTATCTTGCCAATATTACGTGATTTCCGATATCAATCACTCCTCTCTCTACTGATTTTTTTTCCAATCTGTTCTAATAAAATTGTCCACGTAGATGGCTGCACTTTCTCATCTTTTAGGAAGAATTGCCTATCACAAAGACCACGACACCACCTGTCCATATAATTGAGATTCATTAGCCTTATTGCTCGCAACCCTTTCAATAATTAATTAAAATTTTTATTAATATGTATGTAATTAATTTATTTAGCATGTAAATAATTAAAAAAATTCATGTGAAAAATTGATCTTAATAAGTTAATCATTTATTTGCATACTAATACATATATTAATTGAAAATTTTATCTTAATAAATTTTTTATTTATATTAACAATTTATATAAATATAAATATTTTTTTATGAATATTTTTTTAATTTTTTACATAGTAAATAAATTGATTACATATATCTGAATAAAATTTTTAATTATTATTGATAATTGTGTTATAAAAATAAGCCTCAAATAAAAATTTATATTTAAAAATTTATATATAAATATAAATTTTTTAATATAATTAAAAAAACACATAACAAAATATTTAAAAAATGAAAAAAAGGCCTTGGGACCCTTGGGCGGTACGGGCCCGCACGGCCCATGCGGCACTTAAATGCCGCGCGGGCCCGTCGGCACTTAAATCCCTCGCGGGGGCCCGCGCGACATTGAAGGTGCCGCAATAGAGCCAGCGCGGCACTTAAATGCCGCTGGGCCCCGGATGGGCTTTTAACGTGCCACACGGTGACGCGGTCCCCAATCCCATAAATGCCTTTTTTTTTCCTATTTTGGAAAAAAAAATTAAAACCTAAATTGGAGAAAACCCGTCCTTTCCTCTTTTGCTTCCCTTTCTCTCTATTTTAATTTTTTGTTGCCCCTCTTTTATGTTAGGGCCCCCTCCATCGAGCCTTCTTCCAATAACTAACTTTCTTTTCCTTCTTCTTATCCTTTGCCCTCCGACATCTATCCTTTATCATAAGTAGCTGTATTAGTAACCCTTCCCTCTGGAGTTTCTCCCTCACTTCCTCCACCATGACGCCCTCTCCCAACCTTCCAAGCAATGTACTTGCGAGAAGATGACATCTCCCAAAAATGCCGAGACCTCCTTCCCTCGCTTCCTTATGAAAAAGGCTGGATCACCCCCTCTCTCTACCAATACCAAGGCTTCTGGGTTGCGCCGAAGCTCTTGAATGGCGTCCTCGCTTGCCAAGACCACTTCCGAGCCCAAGAAACCGACGTCCTCCTCATCACTGCCCCAAGTCCGGCACCACCTGGTTGAAGGCCCTCCTCTTCTGTCTCTCGAACCGGGCCAAGTACTCGTGCTCGATGCAACAACACCCTCTCCTCAACCAAAGCCCCCACGACCTCGTGCCATTCTTGGAGCTCAAGCTCTACTTTGGGCAAGAGATCCCCAACCTCACCTCACTACCACCCCCGAGGCTCTTCGCTACCCACTTGCCATATCAATCACTCCCGCAGTCGGTCCAGGATTCCAGGTGTAAGCTGGTGTACCTGTGCAGGAACCCCAAGGACACCTTCGTCTCGCTCTGGCACTTCGCCAACAAGCTGAGGCCCGAAGCAGCAGGCGGGATGCCACTTGGAGAGTGCCTCGACGCTTTCTGCCGGGGCGTGAGCCCGTTCGGACCCTACTGGGACCACGTGCAGGGATACTACAAGGCCAGCTTAGAAACGCCCGAGAGGGTGCTGTTCTTGAGGTACGAAGACATGAAAGAGGACCCGCACGTTCATGTCAAGAGGCTCGCCGACTTCTTAGGGTGTCCGTTCGGCGAACAAGAGCTGAGAGATGGGACCGTGGACGGCATAGTGAGGATGTGCAGCTTCGATAGTTTAAGCATGTTGGAGGTGAACAAGAGCGGGAAGTTATCGACCGGACAAGAGACCAAGTCGCACTTCAGGAAAGGCGAGGTCGGGGATTGGGTGAACTACATGAGTGTCGAGATGGGGGAGAGAGTTGACCGTGTCATGCAAGAGAAGATGCACGGTTCAGGGTTGAAGCTTTGACCTAGACTTGAGTTTATGATGATGGCAATAATAATCTCCACGGCCAATGTCCGGTTGGCCTCAGGGAGGTGTCCCGGCGATGAGGTTCAGATATGTGCATCGCAATGTTAAAATTATAAGAAAGTACTTGTGCTTCTATGAATGTACCGCCCTTCCTTCTTCTAGTGAGAAGAGTATGGTCCTTTAATTCTTTTTAGCTGACATGAGGAAGATTTGTATCGTAGTAATGAACTCCACTTGATAAAATGATAGAAATGTCAAAAAGCACATGCTAACTCCCCAAAGTCGAGCATTTAGCTAGATTACATGACTATATCATGTACAATATCTTGGAATTCTCACATATTACAACCCCTTCAACCAAAATAAACTTGTTCTAGTCAATCTTACAAGGAATAGAAAGGTGAGTTTTGCGAATCATGCATATCTAATTAGTTGTGATAAGAGTTGAAGTGGATAAGAAGTAGATCCGTAGAGCATGCCCCCTTCAAATACACACTATGCTATTAAAATTTTATTCTTCAATTTTTCTTTGGATTGTTGGCAGAATCAAATTAATCATGGTGAAAATGGGAACATAGAGAGGATCCTTCTACTGATTTTTCTTTGTATAGAATTATAGCTGAGTAACCCTAGACCTGCGTAGTAAGAATTTTTCCACCAAATTATATTGACCTAATCATATGAAGAACCAATAGGGGTCATTTAAACAAATTAGGTATCATCCTTTGCCGTTTCTTCTTTGTTTAGGTTTCCTGTAAATATTCGTTGTGAGTCCTTACCTAACAAGTATTAGGCTATGTACTCGCGTGGTGCGCAGGTCGGTTAAGTTTACATGTCCTAATTTACGTCCCTAGCAACTTGGGAAACAATATTATATTAAATTATAATATAGCCGATGCAATGCGTATTCATCAAAGCTGAGTGCGACCTGGAAAAAAAAAATATTAAAGCCGAGAGGTTTGGTTGAAAAGATCCGCAAACAGCCCCGCCATATTGTATATTATATGTCATAAAGTTAGATAATATTCCCATTATACAAATTATTAAAAAATTGAATTGAATTTAAGATAACTTTTTTGGGATTTTCTCTTGTTAAATGTAATGCAAATGCAATCTAAATATATGACACGTGAAATGTAATAACGTAAAAGAATGACAAGATAATTATGACATAATATGAAACATGCATGAATGACGTAACAAGATGACATGGCAAAATGCATGACATGGCATAGTGACGTGGCAAATATAAATGACATGGAAAATACAATTATATGATATGCAATGCGAATGATGTTTTTTGGTATTTTTTTTATCCATTTTCGGATTTATGAAAAATTGAAGTAAAATGCTATCCTAAAGTCAAATAACTCCTAATTTAATTCAAGAAATTGATTTCTCAAAGTCTTAAACTTTATTGTATGTTCTTTTATGTAAAAGGTGAAGAAAAACCATGATTTAACTTAGGAAAATGCCACATCTTTTTTTTATAGATTTTTTCCGGGAATTTATTCAAGCCATAAAATGTGAAAATTTGAACAAAAGTAAAAATATTGCCCATAAAATACCTTTATATCTGAAATTCCAATTTTATTCACAACATTCTCCACAATTGGGGCTAGCAAGTGAATATATATCATAGAATTTCCGTCGTCCCAATATACATAGGGCAAACCATAAAATTCTATTTAGTAATTAGCAATTTATTCCTCGAGATTGAGGATTTGATGTCTGATTTACATGAATGGATACAATCATACTTCAAGATCGTTAAGTCATATCTTGCCTTTAATGTACATTTTCCAAGGGACAAGACACAATTGGGAGCATATGTTATTGGCAATATTATCCGTTAATGCGCAAATTAAATCACAACTCATAAAGGTAAAGACGAAATAAGATGCAAAAATAAAATAAATGAGCTAAGGATAAGTGCCTAATTATCTATAAGGCAATATTGCGTTATCTCTAACACATTATCATCTTATCTATGAGATTACAATTTCCAAATTTGTCCGATAGTATTTGCAAGAAATATAATTAGGTGTGCAATATTTGAATTAGGCAACAAATATTCAGGATATTCTCGAATAAACTTGTTACCTAATTTGCAGATTTGCTTTCTAAATATGAACTTCGAAGGAGACTTGCGGATTTCGAATCGATGGGCGCGACTGGTTGCGGTGGACGATGGAGGGATTCCTCTTCCAACGAGTCATCAATTTCTATTTTTTCCTTTGCCTTGTCAGTTCCTTGCTTTACTTTGGAGAATCCTGTACTCGTCCATAAACCCACATTAGATATTCCTTTGCTAACCAAGACTGCACTTCAGATCTCCCACTCTTGACCTTTTTACTTTTCAATCAATCACTCCCTTTTGACCACCAATTAAGGCCTCAAGTATTACGGATGAATAACCCCACGTGTAAGTGCTGGACACCGAATCAACTTCTAATTGCTTTGCTGGATGTCGTTGGCCTAGAACAACCCGAGTTGATGAATCTCCTTTGGGACTGGGCAGAGGAGATCGCGCACGGAGAAAACCATAGGAACAGCTCGACTTGATGGCAAACGATGAGAAAATTTGCAAGCGACTATTCCTTGTGGTGAATTGACAATTGCGAACTAACGGAGTATGACGGGAGCAACGATTCGCTTTGCCAAAATAAGCCTGCAAAGAAACTAAATTAGATGCAATGACTTATGACTTGATTGACTTCATTGACAGAGGAACGAGACACTATTGCACGTTGGTCCATTTGACTTGTCACTACTCAGGACTACCATGTCGGCATCACATCAGACAAGCTTGATGGTCAAGGGTGCGCGTGCCATCACTAGAGGACCTGAAAAAAATAAGAAAGGACAGCAGTGAAGGAATTCAACCGCGGTTATTGGAGGGAGTTTCGTCAGGACAGCAACTCCGTGGGACTCGCTTAGATCGAGAGGCCACCGAATGTGCTGCAACTGCCTGTAGAACTTGATGATTCACGAGGAGGCACGGATGTTTGGTGTCGAGATCCTCACAGGAAAACGTTGGGGGCAGCAGCGGTGTCGGGCTCGTCTTGCATACATGTAGTAGTACGGGATGGCTTACAACAGAACAAGGGTGGCAGCCGAGACTGAATGCCCGATGAGGCGCAGCTGCGACTTGTCATCAGTAAGGCGCGATCCTAACAGTACACCGTGGATCTGGTCTGGCCGTGTTAGGATCACCGTGTGCGGCTGGAGTAAAACCGGTGCTGGGCTGGAACGATTGGCAAAACTCACGAGGAATCCGAGCGTAAGGAACTCGTTGATGCAGGATCCGTCGAGGAGGGGTGCTGGGACCTTGCAGAACGTGTGTATGGTGGGACCCCTTCACTGGTATTCTTCTTCTTCTTCAACAATGGCCGTATATCAATCGTGTGGCCTCCAATTTTCTGCCGTATCTCCATGAATTGGCCTTACACTTCTTTATACAGGCCAGGATAATGAACTTTGGGGAAAGAATTATATTCTGAGATTCACTTCACTTCTTTCCTTATTTGCTCTGTGTAACTGTCGGTGTAACATATCAATTTTATGGTGTCACTGACATTTATTTAATCGAGTGTCGATTTGTCATTTCTTCATATACCAATTGTGCATTTACTTATGGGCTTTCGCATGACACAATATTCTCGTGAGATCTATAACAATTTACGGCCCAGGCCAATTTTTGTCAACAGGCGCAAATGATAACCATTCTCTTCCTTGTAACAATTTTTGGCCAAAATAGATTTTCTACTTCTATTCCACGGATGACTTTCTGAGCAAAGAAACATGTTTGATAAGAACACAAAGAAAATATATTCCCATAACATAATTTCATTTGATAACAACATAAAATTTCTTCAGTATAATGGAGGTTAGGTTACGATGAGAGGGGGAACTATAGTTGCGGTGTCCCACAAATGAGGATTGGTAGCTAGCGCCTGACAGTTAGAGATCGATGACTAGCTGATGGCATCCTGAGACCGACGACAAGAAGAGTTTTATTTTTTTTTTTCTATTCTTGAAATAAAGAGTAGAAAATTTCTAGTTATCATTATGCTCCAAACCTAACTCCAAGCTAAAAAATTTATCCCGAAATAGAAAAATGAAGTTGCATTACCAAACAAATTTCTGTCCCAAATTTATTCGTGGGAAATAGAAAAATAGAAAAACAGATAAACAAAATAGTTATCATAGGCGCCCTAATCTCCTCATGGTTGCTAGATATATCTATCCAAGGTTTGACCAAGACCAGATATCGAATTACTCTGTTTGCATATTTTGATTTTATCTAATATCTCAAGAAGAAGACATACATACTCTGGCACTTCATGAACAAGCTGAGGCCCGAGGACAAGTGTGAGATCTCGCTGCAGGAGTCGCTTGACCAGTTCTGCCGCGGCGTGAGCTTGTACCAGCCTTACCAGATTGGAGATTGGTAAATTACTGGAGCGTTGACATGCCGAGAGGGTGGACCTGGTGTGGAGGAGAAGCTGCATAGTTCTGGGTTGACGCTTTAGGTGTCTGCGTGTGCCTGTGCGTTTCGATAATTTAAAAAAAAAAAATCTGGTTAATATTATGCATGGTTAGGGAGGTCAATGCCCAGTTGGCTGCTGATAGAGTCGTTCTCACGATATTAGGCGAAAGATCTTGGCGTTATTTGCCAATCATGGTTCTTGTTCTATGTGGTACTCAGCATTTGGAATGTTCTCTGGCTAACACATCTAGTTGGCTAGCAAGGCTCAGCTTGTCAGTCGTCACACGCAGTGACAAGCAGAGGAAGAAGGAAAAACGGAAAAACCAAAAGGAAGGTGAAGGAGTGCACAGAGATGGAGGAGGAAAAACAATTTCCTCTTTTAAAAAAACGAAATCATTTTTCTCACTTTTGAAGATATTTTTTTTCCATTGGCTCAAATTTTTTACCATTATTAGTTTATTTTTGTGAACCACAAGCCAAAAAAATTCAAAAAAATTCTTAAAAGTTTTTTCCATGAAATAAATAGAGCCTTGAAGCAATCCAATGATGCAACTATTTAGCTGACAGTCACGGCCAACTAACACAATTATGCCTATTTACATGTCATTTCGCAATCATGCAAAAAGACATCAGATCTAGAAGGTGAAAACTAGTGGGTTTGGACATAGACCTTGCCAAAGCCGATACATGATCTCTGATTAGACAAGCGTCGTGATTCACGAGCTGCGGAAACTGTTGTACATTCCGGATGAAACAAGCAGCCTTCCTTCTTCTTTTTTCGGTGTGAAGCTTTGTGGCCCATGGTCTTGTACATCTAATGACTATTCTGGTTCTTATTTGTGCAGATTGAGTTGATAAACCACCAATGAAAAATTACAAAAAAGTCTTAAACTTATTGTAATTATGTCAATTTAATCCTAAATTTTTTAACCAATTCAATCCTAAACTTTTTGTATTTGAGCCAATTAAGTCTACTTGATTGGCCAGCGCTGAGGTGACACCGCTGTGCTAACAAAATAAAAAATATATATATAGTAAATTAAAAATGTTAAGATATTATTTAAAAAAAATACCCACGTCAGTACCAGTCGATCAAATGGATTGAATTTGCCCACATACAAAAGATTAAGGATTTGAATTGACAAAACAAAATTAGAATTGAATTGGCACAATTCAAAAAAGAAAGTCGCTAGCCTAACAATACTATCAATTATTTCTGACCACAAGATCTCTCAATCATCAATGAGTGCTTTATGTAAAATACGAAGTGATGATTTGTGGGTCTACGGTTGGATTATACCGTCTATGCCAGTACTGTCGGACAAGTATTTCCCCTTTAGAAAATTAGGAGCTTCCTCTAATATGACCAAATCATAGTTTTTCACCGGAACTTGAATTTTGATTCTACGGGATGGTATCATTGATAAAGAAATATGTGGATTCCTGCTCAAACTGCTCACTTGTTTTGGAGATTATGGTTTGCAATAACAAGCTAGAAAACTAACCGGAGGCAATCCAAAAATTTTTGCTAAAGCTAGGCCAAGAAAGAATGATTTGATACCATGACAGAAATCGAAGAAGAGATGACGGAAATCGAAGAAAGCTTTTGTGTCGCAAAAAAAAAATTTACACTTTCTCGCTATAACACAAATATCCCCAACTATTTTTTTTTATCATGAAAAGATCCAAATTTATATGGTGTGACACACGTATTGCATTTTTCTATTCCATCTAGAGTATGTTTATCACATTGGAACATGTTTGAGGTTTTCATGACCCAAAAAAAGGGGGGGGGGGTGTTGGGATATTTTTATCAGAGTAAAAATAATTTGTGATTTTTTTTGGTGTTAATCTTAAAACGAGTTCATTCTCTCTCTGTTTGTAAAACAGGGGGACCCAAGTCACACTTCCGCGGCAGACCCGCCAACGTGATGAACCCTGCCCCTGCCCGTGACCTGGCCGGAGAACACGTGGCACTCAGTTCTGCGTTTCGAATTAATCGTGAAAGATTCTGCGCAGTATAGTTCTACTGAAAATCAGTCGACAAAAGACACCAAGTGGTCCGTGACGATACCTCAAATAGACAAGAAGCTCCGTGACTTTTTGGTTAAATTGGATTTCTTGCATTTTTTGTGGTTTTGCAGACAATGCCAAAACCTAGAAATAATACTATTGACAAACGCCAATATTCTTGAAAAATTGAAGTACGAAGAAGTCTTCGCTGTTCTAAATCTCGAGATACGATGTTTTATTCTGATAACAACATCCAACCTACATTTCACAGCAATGTTACGCTACATGTATATAAATACCATCAGAACAAAAGCCTCAAACACCCCCCCCCCCCCCCCCCCCCCACCACCCCTCTCCCTCCCTCAATCCTCCTCCTCCTCCTCCTCCTCTCCTCTCCTCCTTCAGCCGAGCCCTAGAGCTAGCTTGAGAAAACCATCCACTGCACAACAATGGCTCAAACTCCATCAATCCCAAGGTACTTGCAAGAATATGACATCCTCAAGAATGCAGAGACCTCATTCCCTCTCTCCCCGCGAAAAAGGCTGGGTGGGTGGCATCCTCTACTTATACCAAGCTTCTGGTGTCTCCACAAGGACCTAAAGGGCGTCGTCGCTTGCCAGAGCCTTCCAAGCTCGAGACACCGACATCCTCCTCATCACCAACCCGAAGTCCGGCACCACCTGGCTCAAGGCCATCCTCTTTTGCCCTCCTCAACCGGGCCAAGTACTCGGGCTCAGGTTGCAACCGCAGCACCCTCTGCTGAGCCAAAACCCTCACGACCTCGTACCCTATCTGGAATTACAGCTCTACCTCGAGCAGGACCTTCCCGACCTCGCCTCCTCCCGCCCCCAAGGCTCTTCGCCACCCATTTGCCTTACCAATCGCTCCCACAGTCATTGAGGGACTCCAAGTGCAAGCTGGTGTACTTGTGCAGGAACCCCAAGGACACCTTCGTCTCGCTCTGGCACTTCGCCAACAAGCTGAGGCCCAAGGAGAAGGTCGAGAACTCACTGCAGGAGTCGCTCGACAAGTTCTGCCGCGGCGTGAGTTTGTACGGGCCTTACTGTGATCACATGTTGGGGTACCACAGGCGAGCTCGGAGACACACGAGAAGGTGTTGTTCCTGAGAAGTACGAGGACATGAGGAGACCCGAGCGCAAACCTGAGGAGGCTGGCCGGTTTCTTGGAGTGTCCGTTTGTTGAAGATGAGCTGCGAGATGGGACGGTGGACGAAATACTGAGGCTCTGTAGTTTGACCATTTGAGCGGGTTGGAGGTAAACAAGAGCGGCAAGTTGGCTACAGGGCACGAGAACAGGGCGTTCTTCAGAAAGGCGAGGTTGGAGATTGGGTAAATTACTTGAGTGTGACATGGCCGAGAGGATCGACCGGGTTGTGGAGGAGAAGCTGCGTGGTTCTGGGTTGACGCTTTAGGTGTCTGTGCGTTTATAATAAAAAAGAAATATGGTTAATACTATGCATGGTTAGGAGGTCAATGCCCAGTTGGCTGCTGAAAGGGTCGTTCTCATGATATTAGGCGAAAGATATCATGGTTCTTATCCTATCATCTCGTGTCGTGTTGTACTTACAAGATCACGACTCTTATCAACTTCCTTTGGATTTCAATGAGGTGATTGTCTCGTCCTCCCAAACAACTTATGAATGTCTACTGCATATCAAGAAATCCGTCATCGGTGGGTAGGGTCAATTTGATCGAGTCATACCCATTTAATTCATTGATTACAATGCGAATTTAGTGATCAATACCCGATCTGACACATGCCCAACCATACACAACCCAATCCATATTCCTAAAACACTTCATGTTTAGTCAAATCTAGGGAAAAACTTCATATTCAAGTAAATGACCATAAAATTCGGTGTTTAGCTAAAATATGATTAATGAACTAAAAAATATTTTCCATCGTTTTGTATGAAAAATCGAATTTTTAATTATTTTATTCTTTTTTTTTTCTCTTTTTTTATAAACCTTCTTCCTCGGTCGGATAGCCAGCTATGGCGATAGCCAGAGACCAACCACAGGCAATAGGGACGAGATCACTCAAGGCGGACAAGCCTCGAGCTCACTAAAAGTCGGCGACTCGTGAGGTCGAGCTCTCCATGACTCTCGAGGCCTCAAGCTTGCTAGATATGGCAAGCATACTCATCACCAATTTGCGATGCCTCAAGCTCACCGCAACTCATTGGAGCCTCAAGCTTGCCATCTCCTCCTCGAGCTTGCTAGAGTTCAACCAACCTTTGATGAGACTCAAGCTCACCATCTTGGGTGAGCTCGTCCCTTGCCTATGGCGGATCTACAGCGATCGGCCAAAAGAAGAAAAAAAAAAAAAAAAATAAAAGAAAAAAGTCTAAAAAAATAAAAAGAAAAGGAATGTGAAGGAGTGTAAGGAGGAAAGATGAGGCGCAAATGATTTCCTTGCCTTTAAGTTGTTCTTTATATTCATGAAATATGTTTTCCTTGACTAATTTATTTCCGCTAACCAATCGCCGACGAAAAACCGTTGTAACCTTAGTTGGCCAGGAAGCTTAAATGATCCAATTGATCCAACTATTTGCCCGACAGTCCCAGCCAACTAACATAATTATGCCTATGTTCTCCTAGTCGAACAAAAGGTAGTTCGGCTAGGAGCCTGCCGAACTGGCAGTTCGGCAGTGCCATTGCCGAACTGCATTCCATCGGCAATAGAAGTACCGGACGGACCCCCATTCGCATTTTCCTCCCATCAAGACCCAAATCAATAAATTCAATTTTTTTTAGCACCGCTTTCGTAAAAAGCCCATTTTATTACATCTTTCCTTATCGAAAGACAGGGACCCGAGAAGTGATTAACGGCTTCTCATCTGATCTATAATCTCCTCATATTTCGGTACTACCAACCGCCACTATAACACGTTCCGCTTCTTCTCCACTGTCTTTACTGGCTAAACCTGTAAATAGTTAAATTCACGAGGGTGACTTAAAAGCTCCGCAAGTAAAGATCTAAAACCACGACTATCGGCCTATCGATCAATCAGCAAACCAGCAACACATTTCAATCATAATAGGGCACGCAAAACAATCAAATCAAAGAAACGCAAATCATCAAGAAACATCAAAACAAGCATTCATTGAGACTGTCATCGCACCCCACAAGAACTACCGCGACCTTCCCTCGTGAACTTATCCATAAGCCACCGGTCGTCTTGCCCAATTGATCCGAATTTTCACAATCCAACCACAACAGTACTTCAATCAAACTCAAATAGAGACAGCAAAATCAACTCGGGGTGTGTTTGGGTACAATCATCATCTACCACCTCCCATCGTTCACAATTAAACATAGGCCCTGCAATTTCAAGACCCACAAGGACAATCCATATTCAATCCATAACTAGCAAGCAAATTTAAAAGCTCGTCGCTTGTACAACCAACTCATCAATCAATATCCGTCGCCCCTCGCGACAATCCATGCACAGATTTCACAACCCAACACCGAAAGGATAGCCGTTTAACTCATTAACAAGACATACAAGACCCTTCGGCATACTACAAACCCAAACCGACAACCTCACCTCCTTCGCCTCTACTCACCACCAAAATTGACATTCGGTCATGAATTCGACGAATCTGCCACTCAGAGGTGCCAATCAAAACAAACAAAAATAGCAAGCAAGAACATCGACAACCTGAACAATCGAAGGAATTAGAAATCTGCTCGCCTAGACTCCTACGCGCAGAGGCCCACGAGGCCGAACCACCGTGCCACTACCAGCTCAAACTAGCCTTGATTTCTCGCACAAATTGACCACAGAATTGCCGTGCCAACTCCGAGTTCCATCCTTCCTTCCCACGAGCACGAGGGAGGGATTGACGAGGGAGAGGCCACGAGCGTGCCGGGCTGAGGAGTTGCTGGCCTTCCTTTCACCCCGAAGCGAGCAAGATGACAGTGAGAGGGAGTAGTGTCGGGAGGTACCGCCGAGAAGAAGAAGATCATGAGGAAGCCTAGGCCAATATGAGGAGATAGAGAGAGCGCTTGGTCCTTATATAGGGGAGGAGAGAGGGTGCATGGCTGCCACATGCCCTTCATGCATGGCGCTATGTGTCTAGGCATAAACTTGTCACCATATGTGTCACCGGAGTGGTGACACTTGTCACCATCGCATGACATGTGTCATCTTTGCCCTCAATTGTCCTCAACTTCGCGCATATTTAGCTTTATGTGGTCAAATTGAATACTGGCATCCTCAAAAATATTATCAAACTTCATAATCCCAATTCAAAGACATTTTAATAATCCCCTTAAAGTGCATTCATTGTAAACGACCTAATGAGCACACTTATCTGGTCGTAACTTCAACAACTAGAAAATCAAATCATTACAATTCTCCCCACCTTAGGAAATTTCGTCCTAGAAATCTCAACTTTCATCTCTCCTTATCAAAATGCAGAGACTCATAGTCTTCTTTCCTGCTAAATCCCAAGAAATCTCTGTACTCCACTACGGCACGTGGCCGCATAACACTTTCGCTGCACCACTCTGATAATTTATTCTTCGAGAATCACGTCTCACAATCTTGACCTTTAGCCATGATCATGCTACACTTTCGCTAGTTTACTCTAATCACTTCTTTCCTCAGTTGCCACTTCTCGCAATCTTAACTTTACTTGTGGTCATTATAGACCATTTGGCAACACCACTCAATGCCATTTACTCACAATTCCACCATGAACAACTCAAGTTTATTTCCACAACTCGCCCATCCATATGACACTAATAATGGCCTTATGATGTCCATATCATACAATCAGATAGAATGTCCAGCAGACGCTGCAGTGATGAACGTATTCAACTTCTACCATTCTTGATGCTAATTCCATATTCATGCCTGATATGCCTAAAGACATCTTATCCTATCATCATTCCAATCATTGAGATGCACTGCTATGCATATGCCAGCCTGTCAAAACAACTTGAGTCCAATTAGAAAACATTTAGATGTCAGGAACAATTACTTTGAAAACCTTTCAAATTTATGAATTGTCCAGATTTAAAAATAAGCATCTTCCAAAATAAGTCAAACTAGCAAGACACTATACTCACAACTTTCAGTGCAGACTTGGTATTCATATTCCTGTCACCATCTTAGAAGGCTTGCAGGAGCAGTACTAGCACCCAAACTTTTCAGTTTGATCACTCCCACCATCATTAGATAAGTATACAAGTCCACCAACATTCGCTATGTTTCACTAGGTCACACACATAAGAGGAGAGCTGCTCGACTTCTCCATACAAAGTCTTACATTGTTAGGAATTATCGTTCTTCTATCTTAACTGAACATGCCTAAAATCATCAAAGAATACCATACCAAGATCAGTAGACTATG
>JAGVVM010003077.1:0-42005 GCA_019149425.1 Psidium friedrichsthalianum
AGAATGTTAAATGAGTAAGCAAATTATTCAAGTAGAACCCTTGTTATGAGCCCAGCACTAGTGCAATTAATCTAACGATAGATAATTTATTAAATTAAAAATAAAAATAAAAAAAGAGTCCTGTAAAGAGGCTTCCCCTATCTATAGTGAATGTGACTAAAAAAGTTGCTCCGTGATTTCTTTGAATGGATTTTTCATTTGTACATCAAAATGTGAATCTAAATGTCAACCATATCAAATTTAATCTTATTCACTAAGGTTGGTGAACACCTTCGTCTTACCTAATTCCCCTTGTAGATGTAACGGGTGACCGTCGTTATCGTTTTGTTAAAGTTAAGACCAAGGAAACTTGTTACCAACAAACGAAAAGGTTACCTGACTTGGGAGCACACCCTCAGGTCCGGTGCAAAAAGCTTCGTCATATTTGGGTACCATACTCAAATTCAGACTACTACAATTTGCAACACAACTTCTTCACTCACCAGCAACTTCTAATATACCTCCAACTCTTGATAATGGATTGCAATAGTCACGTCACACACTAGAAATCTCTTCCAAATGTACAGTCCTCTGCATCTCTGACAATACCACTAGACTTCACCGATGGCACTTTACGATACGCACGACTTTCAATTTGCTGAGCAATCTTCTGTGACCGGGCCATTCCTAACTTCTCTAGATTTATACTCTTTTTACGATACGCACGACTTTCAATTTGCTGAAGCAATCTTCTGTGACCGGGCCATTCCATCACTTCTCTAGATTTATAAGATTTTCGATTGACAAAAGACCTAAAATCGTAAAGCGGTGAGAGGGAGTTCATTGGATGAATTGCCTGTCTTGGAATTTAATTTTTGAGGGGCTATCTGAATGTTGGGATCTTTCAGTTTCATAAATCCTTCATGACACAACTCGTGAGCATTCTTCTTGACCCTCCCAATCCAACCAAATGCAAAGCATTCAGTCTTCGACAGAATTTTTTTGAACCAACTCTTTTGATGAGAATACTATCGCAGTCTTCAATCCGAGGTTCGTGGTTCTCGCAACTTCGAAGACACTCCATTGGACATTTCCTATGTTGATCCCAAATCTGATCAGGTTTCCAAATGGCAAGTCGCCATCCTCCAAGTACAGTTTGGTCCGGGTCGATAATTCCAAAGCGGCTAGCCTTGTTCAAACTCTTCAACTCGAAAAGAGCCTAGCATTATTCGATTCCGATGGTATTTCATCCTTATCCATCCATCGATCAAAGCTTCCCTTCATATATAACTCTTCCAAGTTGAATAAGCCTTTTTAGGACACCAGGCTCGATTATTGCAAGCTGTCGCAATTGCTTAGATTTCAACGATTTCAGATTCGTCAGGTCTCCGAATTTCTTCAGGCAATTTAAAAATTTGTAGACCCTACGAAGCTGAGAATTGCAATGCTTTAGCTTGCCAAGAATTGCCACATCCTCCACATCGCAATGGTCCAAATATAACGACGGAGGTCCGAGAATTTTTGATCGAGGAATAAAGTGGGGGATATGCATGGAGCGGATATATAGGACTCGGAGCTGCTTCATGGATGTGAAATCTAGTCTACAGCAATCTCCCACGTGTCGGTGTGCACACCTCCCCGCCCAGTCTTCTGGTTGAGACAACATGAGTATCTTCAAGTCGGGAAACCCATGCCCCACTAGCTCAGTCAAGCCTATCCTGCCAACATCCATAGGCATATTGCCAGCATTTCTCAAGCTTTTCCTCTGACCATGAATGGTTGTTCATGATTAAGGAATTATGGCCTCTAAATGGATTTGAGACGACCACCTCGCTGTAAAGATCATGTATGGTCACACGTCCCTTGTCATCGGCCACCATCCAGCAGCAAACAAGCGGAACGGAGTTCACTGAGCATATCATCCAATCTATCCCTTGCAGCTTCCATTGTCTTATTGAATCCCTCGAACAAGCCCACCCCCATGCCTAGTACCAACAGAATTTCGACTTTCAATGGTCCCGCCAATAAGACCACAGAGCAAGAACAAGGACTTGGCGTCCTTTTCTTCAAATGGTCGTAGCCAACTTCACTATGGTTTCTACATTTGATTCCTCTATTTTTATCAACGCGTTTCCTCCATTGCGGGCGCATTACTGTATTTCAAAGTGCTTGGCGACACAGATAATCAAAAGAGGCAAACCTGCGAGCTTCGTCACCACTTGAGCCGCTATTTTCTTTCAATTCTTCCTCATCTTTGAGCCTGTCCCCGACCTTCTTTTCGAATAGCCTGAAAGCTTCGTCGTTGTTTAAACCTGCAAGACTAAATGTTCGATCAGCATGCATCTTTTGCTCCAGCCACATCTTTCAATCTTGATGATAGCAGCAACTTGCATCCCCTGCTCTCATCCCCATCAGGAATTTCTGACCGCCTTCAAATCAAGTTCGTCCACAGATCGTCCAATATTATGAGAACCTTCTCATTTGGATCATTCTGTAATCTCTTGAACAGAAGATCTCTTTCTTCCCTCTTCGCTCGGCACGTCCTTCAGCTTGAGACCCAAGGCGTAAGCGATATCTTCTTAAATTTTCTTCAAGTCCGGAGTCTGCGATACTTTTCGCTTTGCCGATCATGTCGAACGGTCTCCCCCCTCTTCCTGAGTTGCTTCTCGACTTCCTCTAACAGCGTATCTCCCCACACCGCCAGGCCCGTAGACCCCAATCACTTTCAGCTTGTCATCACCCAGAGCTTCCATTAATGTCCCGAAAGATGGAAGCGCGCGAACCGGTGATAATATGTTCCTGGATATTGTCCGCCCCCACCACCGGGCGGGGAATTCCCCTCGGGGGCAACGAGGACGCGCCCCGGAGGAGCATTCTCGTAGTAGACCTTCTCCCATTATTCCTCTGCGCAATGAGTTTCCGGATCTCCTCGACCGTCTTGCTCGCGTCTTTACCGAGACAATAACGCGCCTTCGGGTTGGGAAGCCACCCGCAGAAGCAAGTTTTCTGAGCTCTTCCGTCCAGAACACTGCGGGCCTTGTTGGCGACGATCTGCTCATCTTCCACCCATTTCTGGAAGCCGGAGAATATCAGTTTCAAGTTGTTTCGAGCTTCCTCGACGTCCTGCCCCACCATTTCCCTCGTGTGAAACCAGCTCCTCAAGTTCACCCTCCAGTTGGCGAACCTTGCGGTCAGCGAAAAACACGTAAGCCGCAGTGAGGACCGACCAGACCCACCAGGCACTCGGAAGCTACAGACCCAGCACAGGAAAGAATCTCCCCCATTTTCCCCGCTTTTCGACTTCTGCTTTTCTGGTTTTCTTGAAGGAGAAATGGAAGCTAAGAAATGGTAGATGCTGAGAAAGGCGGAACTGATGGAACTCGGAAACGAAACGAAAATGAATGGAAAGGAAAGATTCAATACGATGAATCCACAGCCACGAAAGACTAGGTGAAAAGAGAGAGCTTCCAACAGTAGGAGCAGATTGAGATGGAAATCTGGAGCGAGGGAGAGATCATTTAATTTAGAGTCGTGACGATCAGAAAGGAGGGCATGGCTTTAATGGAGGTAGCGTTACTGTGTTCCCATTGCTTTGATGTGGAGTGTGAAATTAATAATTTTAATTTCTTGAGGATGCCATCCCTCTTCAATGCGTACACGACAAAATTTTGTGCACAGTCCAGCTGTCACCATTGCTTGAGGTGAGTGAGTTCGTACACAGCCTTACACTGCCAAAAAGATTTTTAAGCATTTATATTGATTTGTGAAAGAAAGAAACAAACAAAAAAGGCGTGAAAATTTACTGGACATGAATATTCACAAGTGAAAGGCTACATCTACCGAAAGATAGGCGTGGTCCCTAAAGTTGTTCTAAGTAGGAGATATTGAGATTGCAAAAATTCAGTCATATCTAGACATGTGATCGTCAACTCGTGCACAATTATGAAAGTCCGTTATTAGCAATAATATATGCATAGCGATAAATAAAACAACTTCGAAAACTATATATATGTCAATCGCGAATATGTTATAAATGGATAAGTTAATTCTATTTATATCTTTTTTAGTTATATATCTCTTATATATTCATAATTTCATATTCGTATTTGAGCGTGTCATTTAATCATTTTACACAACATCTACCGAATCTCCTAAAGAAACAAATGCCTCCGTTGATTACGCTTGATTGAAAACAAATGGGACACCCCCAACATATCTTTTGTACTGAAATTGAATTCAGGCCCCACCAGAAAAAAGTTTGGACAGCTTTAATAAAGTTGGACGACCAGTGATACACTCCCAATTTGGTGCAATGATGCTTCGGGGTGCTGCGGTACTATGTCTATGTGCCCACACACCCGTTTCCGCCGCAATTGCTTTCTCTCATCGAAAGTTTCGCATTATTTTTTCCTTGTAAAAGCATCTTGCAAAGTAATAATCCTGCAATGGGCCTACCTACATAAGGCTAACTTCGAAACAAGTCATCACGAGTTCCTTTCTTCTTAAATTCTTAATCCAACTCAATTAATATTTTGGTTAAAAAAATTATGATTTATACCAAAAATGAAGCCTTTGATCTTGTTATTCAAGCTTGAGTAAGACGTGTCACATAAGAGAAAAATTTTTGAAAAAAAACAAAAACTCCGTCGGTTAAAATTAGTGTTAATATCACAATAAAAATCTCTAAACCGATATACTTATGGACAAATAAAGGATCAACTCCAAACTGATCACCCATTAACCGTCTCGTATCATCCACTCAGCAATTTGACGATTAGATTAACAAAATTAATGTAGGCAAAAAATTTGTTATAGATGTACTAATTTTGAGGTTATTTTGTCATAAGTATACTAAATTTGAAATTTTTTAATGGTCAAAAAATAATTTGAGGTAAATTTTATCACATGTGTATCAATTTGAGGTAAATTTGTTATAGATGTATTGGTTTGAGGTTTTTCGTGGTATTAACCTAAAAAATTTCCAAATGTGACAACTAATGGACTTTCAAAAGATCGCAATATAAAAATTATGTGTTTCAATAATTTTGCGATGAAGATTTTGTCCAATGCTCAAAGAGTCGTAGATACTCCATTAATATTTAAGAGACACCTATCCACGAATCTTGTGAATATGTAAAGGTTTTGAGTTACATACACAATTCCCTAGTGAAAAACTAAAGGTTCATGGAACATGCCTTATCTGTTTTTCTTTATAGAAACTACATATTATAGTTATCATTTATTTCTCAAAACCTCACTTTAATAGTTTAAAACAACCAATTTCATTGATTACAAACGTGGACAGACCCAATGAATATTAGTGTATTTGTATGTAATTCTCCAAAATAACGTTACAAAATTCTCTGCAAACTCTCAAATCCTTACGGGTCTCACCCTCCGAAGCACGTCCACCATCGTTGCTCTGATGCTGCTCCTTTCTCATTCTCTCTCCCCCTTTCTAAAACGCAGAGGAGGAGGAAGAAGAAGGCAGAACAAAGTGAGGTTAAGAGTTAACCTCGGTGGAGTTAAGTTTTGCTTCTGGCCGCCAGCGGTTCCCTCGGCAATTATTTAAGCGTCCTTTTTATGTCATCTTCCTGCTGAAGATGGGAGCACGACTTGCTACATCGGGTGTCACATTGCAATTATTGAAGCTTCTTGTCATGTCAATCTCACCAAAATTTCTACGAGGACACGTTCGGTGACGGACAGAAGACAGTGAAGAAGGCCCGCATCTGACCTCGCTTTGATTGATTGAAAAATTCTCCAGCAATCCCTGTCATTCCACGTACTTTTAACTATCAGCTTTAATAAAGTTGCCACAATAATGGAGTTCACTTCAGTGCAATGATGCATTGTACTGTAGTACCACTGTCAGTTTTGGCCAAATTGCTTTTCTCATCGAAAGTTTTGAATTTTTTCCCTTGTGAAAGCATCTGCAAAGTAATAAGTCTGCAATGGCCCTAGCTGTAACAAGGCTAACTTCAGAAAAATTGTCGTCACAAGTTCCCCTTTTTTATTTTGTAATCTAATTTAACTAATTTTTCGGTTAAATTCATTAGGAGTTATGCTAAAATGACAAACGTTCTAGTCTTGCATACCCTATTTTAGCAATACCATTGCCACGCAAGAGAGACAAAATATTAAAAAGACGTCATCACTTTCTGTTCGTCCTAATTGGACTGAAGTTAACTAAAATACTTTATTATATCAATTTGATAATTTTTAACTAAAATACTTTATTATATCAATTTGATAAGTTTTAAAAACTTGATTACATTTTTTTTGATAAATTTCAGGACTCAATTGCACTCTTGTAATGAGTTTTGAGACTTTCAATAAATTTATGCGTAGATTTTAAATAATCATGCATCATCATCTGGATATAAACTTTAAATGAAACTAGTTTTTAGCCCCATAACTATGCATGGATTACATTTTAATTCTTTTTTTTTCACATGAAAAAGAAACATATATAATGAGATTAAGGTTGGAGTTTAGATAAGCAATGTTTCGAGTATCGAAACAAACATTCACCAAACTAGTGTGTATGGAATGGACGGACCGCCGCCCTTGATGGAGATTCGTTGGATCCTCAAAGAGACACCATTGTAAGAAACTAAAGGTTCATGGAACATGCACTTTTCATTTTCTTTATAGAAATTACTAATTACAATTATCGGTTATTTCTCAAAACCTCACTTTAATGGTTCTATAACTACCCAATTTCATTGACTGATTACACAATGTGAACGGACCCAGTGAACATGAAACTGTATTTGTATGTAAAATTATTTTCAAATATTAAATAATATTAAAAATATATGTCAATGCGAGCCATACTACGTATGATAACCGATGTCAACATCAATAAATTTTTGGCTAAAATTGATCGGATCAACTCAATTAATAGACATGCAAAATGTTTAGAACCGAAAAAGGTTTATAAATGTATAATGCAAAATGTTAGGATTGAATTGGCACAAACACAAAGGTTTATAAATGTATTGGCACTAATGCGATGTGTTTAAGACTTTTTTAAGACTTTTTCCCTAGTTTTTCAGGCTTGCAACATCACAAGCTATATCTTAATTCTTTTTCCACATGAAAAAACATATATAATATGAGATTGGGGTAGAATCTAAATAAGTGTGATAATTTCTGGTGTAAAAGAATATTCTCCAACCCTTCTCAGGGGTTAAAAAAAAAAGGAGAGACGAAGGGGGGACTTAGCTCCCAAGTTTAAAAACCATATGCTGCAAAATGAACTTCGAATAGAAAACAAGATAACATAGCAAGTGCGGCAACTAAAAATTTTTCAAGAGAGTGTAATACAAAATCATGATCACAATGGCATGTTATCATTCAGGAATTAAGAATTGTTTTATAAGGAAAAAATTAAGAGGATTCACTTTAAATTAGGTTGTTATTCTTGCAAGAAAGCTAAGCGGCACATACTTTTGCTCCCAAGTGGTTGTTCAAGTGGTAAGTGTGCAAGTTTTTTTTTTTGCTCAAAGCCTGTGCTTGAATCACCATATTTGTGCATTTTACTTGTGATATATTATTATTTTTTGCATGTTCACAAAAATTTATAGTAGGTGAAAATTCACTCAATTTATCACCTGCCATACCTGGCTGACGAAGATTAATGCGAACCCTCAAAGAAAGTTTCACCACAGTTGAAAAATGCGAAGAGGGAGGGGGAGGACAAGCTAATCATGTGGAGTTTAAAGTTGATTTTTGGCAGTACGACTTGACACACGTGAAAAGCTAATATGAGACCTCAGTGAGTAGCCGAGGGATCCAACTCAACCGCCATATCCTACCTGTCATTCAAACTTCGTCCTGTGAAGGCTAATATTAACGTCATCATATTAACGTGGACACAATCATATCACGGTCAACTTCATCGGAGAAAGATTTTCTGGTAGGTTCATAAGAAATTTTCCTCCAAAAAGGTGGGAATCATGGTCAACTTCATCCGAGAAAGATTTTTGGCTTTTTACGAATCGGGATTAAAAAAAAAATCAATTTTACTAATTTAAGTCTCCTCAGACAAAAATTACGGAAAAGAGGTCTGACCGACAGTTTTTCAGCTGGACGAACCCTGGTTCGGCAGCCTGTTGTCGAATAGGTACTCGTTCGGCAGTAGAACGGATACTCGTCGGCAGCAATACTGCCGAACGAGGTAACCGTTCGGCACCACTCCTACCGAACAGCGGGATGCACTACTCACATTCCATTTAGTCCAGCCGCTCTTCCAGATCTAATTTTTATGCATGTCCAATAATTGATTGACACATATCAACTAAGGTGGAATAAAAATAAAAATTATGTTTTCCTTTCTTTATCCTCCATCGGGACCATCACTGAGGACCTCCGGCGACCATCTCCATTCTTTCCGTCATCATCCTCCATCAAAGAGGAACACCCCATCAGACCACCATCTTCACCCTTTCCGTGGCGTCGCTTGCCTTCGGCCAAAGCTGATTCCATTTAGTCAGCCGGCTCTTCAGATTTGGTTATTCATGGCCGCCGCTGTCACTCGCAGCCATGGCTCCTGCTCTGAAAGCTCGCCCGGGCCAAATCTAGAAGCATCAGCCATGGACGAGGAAGGACAATGGAGGAGTGGTCGGCTTGGATGTACACCAATATAGGTGGACCCGATCAGAAGTGGATTTGGTGACCAGATCTGGACTTTGTTGCTTGCAATTGTTACCGTGGAGACTAGATCTAGAATTCGTCGCTTGCCTTCGTTCTTGCAGTCGTTAGGATGCTCGTGCCTAGGTTTACACCCACGTACGATTCCTATCTGGGTCTTGGCCTTGCTTGATGTCTGCGAATAGTGATGGCTCGCCTTCAAGAATTAAGAGGTAAGAATTTGGGGACATGTTGAAACTTTTTGGCTGATCGAGTAATAATCTCAATGGGCTTCTTTCTTTCTTGTTTTTTTTGTTTGTTTATTCTTTTGCTATACCTGGTTCGGCAATGGACAAGGAAGATGAAAACGAAAAGAAGGGGTCGGAAGTGGAGAGGGAGGGCCCCTTGCAGTTTGGCACCAGCAGTGCCGAACAATGTTGTTCAGTGCTCCTGGTGCCGAACTGAACTCAATTCGGTATCACTGGTGCCGAACGGACTCCTTTTTTGTATTTTTTGTGTGAGGAGACCCAAATTAGTAAAATGCGATTTTTTTAACCCCTTTTCGTAAAAAAGCCCTAAAGATTTTCCTATAGGTTCATAAGATATTTTCCTCCAAAAAGGTGGAGGAAATAAAAGAAAATTCAAAATGTTGCTTTAGAAGTCAAGTTTGAACTTGGCTCGAATTGTGGAAAGTCATCGTGCAATTTTTCCACAACCCGGGTTTCATTTCCACAATGTCTCGAGGATTGGGGTCGCTTATGTTAAGCTCTACCGATCCTTTGGAGCATTAGATTTCTAAATTGAGTAAAGATTTTCTTAATGCCTTTTTTCGATTATTGAACACAAATTTGTATATATAAATTATCATACTATACAAATGACTAATACTGAAAATTTCCAAGTGTTTTTATGATACGACACTTTTTGCAGAAATTACAACATTGAATTTGGGCTTGACAGGGTTTGTAACTAGTATTATAACCTAAAGAGGGGGTGATAGGTCCAACTAAATTGATATGTGATAACAAGTTAGCAATTGCATTAGCCACTAATCCTTTTTTTCATGGCAGGAGTAAACATATCTACATCAAGTATCACTACATTCGTGAGCTGGTCAAATATTGTGAAATTGAGATTGATTTATGTATGTCCGAATTATTAAATTGCAGATATCTTAGCAAAATCATGGAAGGTGAATTCGCTTGAAAAATTGAAGTTAGTACTTGGTGTTTATAGATTTTCGAAATCAATTTTAAGGATTGCTGTTGGAGATAATAAAATTGATTTTCGAAATTCTGATAAATATAAAATCAATCTTTACTTTTGCATATTGAAGTCACAATTCTCAAGTGGCGATGGAGTAAAAGACCCTACTATTATTGTGTGTGGAGAGCTTTAGAAGCATAGAAATAGAGAGTTGAGCTTAGAGAGAAAAAGCTTGTAGTATAAGCTTCAAGTTAATGTGTGCACAACCATATAGGATTATATATCTATCCCCAAATTCGTACAAATTGTTTCACGAATAGCAGCAAACAAATATTCTAAAAAAAAATAAGAAAAATTACCAAAAAAGTTCTAAACATATTGTAATTGTACTAATCAGTTCTAAACTCCCTTTATTTTATCTGATTTAATCCCAAACCTTTTGTAATTATATCAATTCAGTCCATCTGGTAAATTTTGACTAGTCGGGCCCTGACGTGTACACTGGCCTCTTGGTGACATGATATCCTCTTCTTCTTCTCTTCTTTTTGCTTTTTCTTATACTTTAAATTTTATTTTGCTTTTTATTTTATTTTTCCTTTTTCATTTCCTTCCCATTCCCTTTCCTTTAGCTTCCGGCGACTGGCCAGAGGGTGGCTAGTGAGAACTCGCACGCAGGGCAAGTTGAGCGAGCCTTGTCGTGGCCGGGCGAGGCTCGCCTCTATATGCGGGGGTGAGGTTGAGCCGTGCCAGCTGGCTCGACCTTGCTGTCACAAGGCAAGGCATGGCCCTCCTTGTACCTATTGTGGGTGTGCTTTGTCTCGTGTTCGTTATCATCCGAGTGTGGGTCGGCTTTGTCTAGGTCGTCTTCATGTTTACTTGTACTATCCATCTCTTCCTTTAAAAGATACATGGACAAGAGGGACAGAAGCTTCGATGAGCTTGTTTCGAAGCTTCAAGCATCTATTCATAATGTAGCTTCAATCGCTAAAGGCTCCAAAACCGTGAGTGACATTCTATTGGAATTCGAAGTTCTGGCGGAGAAGAAGTTCATGCCCATTGTTGATGATTTGAATGTTCACCCGACCATGACAGGACACAGTCGGCCTTGCCCTATGAGGTCCTCATCGGCCTTCGGCCGGTCGCCAAAGGCTGGAGGAAAGGGAAGGGGAAGGAAAAGGAGAAAAAAAAAGGGAAAAAGAAATTTTCAAAGTTAAAAAAATAAAAGTAAAAAAATACTATGTCACCGGCCAATCGGCATCCCATCAGTGTTGGCCGCTCCGGCCAAAATTCGCCGGATGGATTAAATTGGCAAATTACAAAATTTTTAAGACTAAATTGACAAGAAAAAGATTTATGACTGAATCGACACAATTACATATATATTTAAAATTTTTGGTAATTTTCCAAAAAAAGTAATACCTTAATTCGATCGATAACCCTGACAAAAAAAAAACAGTCGAACAGAGATCCAAGACAAAAAACAGTTTTAATCATGCGAAAACAAACTTACAAATATCATTAAAAATTTCAAATAATCAAATATAATCAAATATATGAATTGCGTATCTTTGGTAACAATCCAATGTTTGAAACGGAGGGCGCGGCACCTAATGGAGATTAGTCGGATGGTCAAAAAAGTGCTAAACACTCTATTGTATATCTAAGGAATAATTATATATTAATCTTGGGAACATGCATAGGTTTTGAGCTACATACACAATCCACAGAGAGAAATTATAGGTTGATGGAAGATGCTTTTTCATTTTTTGTGTTGAAGTCACTAATTATAGTCATAATTATTTCTCAAACCTCAATTTAGAGTTGTAAACCCAATTACATTGATTGATTACACCTCGGTAACGAGTAAATGAATATCAAGTGTATTTGTATGTTATTATATAGATGTTAAGGGGATCATTAACTCCATATCAACTTGCATGCACCCAATAATGTAACGACCTAAGTAGCTGATATCGACACGCGACACAACACGAGACAACAATCCACACATCATTTCTCTAAATAGTTAGTTGAATATATGAATTTGTGATAGTTGAGTATATTAATTAATTTGATAGATTTACATTACATTTTTAATTTATTAAAAATATTTAAATTGACTAGGTGTCGAGATACTTGGATGTTTGATATTTATTGATCACGTGTCGATAGTATATGAATAGTATCAAAACGCATGTAGAGTACGAAAGTTCTGAGAATATCCATTCTTCTAGATAATAACTAATACAGCCCACGCTTCTCTCGAATCCTTACGTGTCTCTCCCTCCCCTTGCACGTCCACCATCGT
Source organism: Psidium friedrichsthalianum (assembly GCA_019149425.1). NCBI lineage: Eukaryota > Viridiplantae > Streptophyta > Magnoliopsida > Myrtales > Myrtaceae > Psidium > Psidium friedrichsthalianum. The sequence continues at coordinate 12,131 of JAGVVM010003077.1, forward strand.
TGGTCTGAGCTTCTCTCTCTCTATCACACTCTAAGCACAGAGGAGGAGGAGGAGGAGGAGACAAAACAAAGTGAGGTTAAGGGCTGCGCATGACAATATTCTATTTTCTATATTTCTATTCCAAACCTATTTCAGAAATAGGTTGGAACAGAAACTCGTTTAGCAACGCAAATCTGTTTTTCATAACGATGCGCAGGGCACATGGCCTGGTGAGATTCTAGCTCCATGGACTCAAACGCAGTTATCTAGTGACAGGTATGCATCCCGACTCTTGGAGCCCTCGTCGGCATATGGTCAAGGGACGCTGTTAGTCACCAGAAACGAGCGAAGAGAACTGGGTACGAGAACCCGTTAGAAACACCAGAGGAAATGAAAGAACTAAAAGGAATCCTGGAGTTTCAGGTTTCTAAGGACCTGGAGGTCCTTCGGGAGAGAGAGATGTTTAGGCTAAAACACTCATATTCATACTGAAAACAAAGAGAGAGATCGGGGGATATTTCTTCCTCCTTCTATCTCTTAAACAAGTCTCTCCTTATATAGGAGAGGAAGCATGAAAAACAAAACAAGCTCTTCGGGTCGTGCCCGAATTATTTGCACACATGTGCTACAGTGGAAAATAGGAAAAGTGCTACAGTAACCTGCTACAGTAACCTGTTACAGTAACATGCTACAGTAACAACATAATATGGCCTTTGTCTTAGTGGCGGCCAGTGGGGTCCTCCGCCGAATCCTTCTTTTTATTATCCGAATCTTCATCATCAGAAGGAGAGCGAAGGTTTGTCCATGGTTCCGTGAAGTGCGGGCTGGGGGACTGCGCGTGCGTTCTTGGACAAATGATGTCTGTCCTGGATCTTCATTAAGATCGAGATGGGTGTGGAGCTTTCTGGTATGTCCTGGTAATCCAATGCATACGGGTCCTGTGAGTCTTGGAAGAGCTGAGTCGAGCCTTGTGGGTCCTGAGTCTCCATGGGGTCAATTAATGGAGTTCCTGGTACTGGTGATGCTGGAGGTGTTGGTATTGCTGGTGTCGTGTCTGGTTCCCAAGGAAGTCTAATGGATGCATCATGTGGCCATATTGCTGGAGGGATTAGACCATTCATCTAGCAAAGGATCCGTTGAAGATCCCTGAACTGGAACAAAAGAGATCTGATAGGTGCATGTCTTGTAGTTTGAACATCTGCTGTCTCTCGGTTGGTTTGTGGCTTGAATGTACAGAGACCTTGCTGGTGGGGTGTATCAGTAACATCTCCTGTGGGACTGACAAAATCCAGGGGCGGTGGAAGAAGAAGATGGTGTTTCTTTCAGGGGATGGGACACTTGTGCGATTGGCTTCAATGAACAAGTATGTCCACTGGGGGATGGTTCTGAACCATAGAAGAAAGAGAAGAAAATGTCTTTGGTGGTCAGGCAGTGTACGGTAGTTTCTACGGGCTGCATGGAAGAACTGGTACCCTGTTCAGTGGGTATTTCAATGGCTATTGTGTGTAAGTGAACAAGTATCCAGAAGAACAAGTTAGTTCTCGGGGAAAAACCGTGTCGAGGGTCCACCCGAAGGGAGTTGCGAAGGGGTACGTGAGATTGATGTCAGAGAGAAAGTTTAGAGGACCATACCTGCTTAGAATCCTTTGATGTAGTGCTGTAGAAGATCAAGCATGGAGCTTCTGCTGAAGTGTTGTTACGGATGAAATCAGGTATTTCAGGAGGGTATTGGTATGTGGGGTACCGGGAGGTAATGTCTGTGGTGGTGTACCACTGGTGTGGCTGGCCAGGTGGTGGTCGTGAATAGTTTCTTTTCACGAACATGTTGATGGTTTCCTGTCTAGGACGGAGAAGTGATCGGCCAATACAATTGGACTGTCCTGGCAGGTATTTCACATCAAAGGAGTATCGTGAAAACCATTCGGCCCAACGCAGAAGAAGCGGATGAGGGATTTGCTTCTGTTGAATTTGAGCATCTGTGGAAGGAGGACATGTTCATTTCAACAAGAAAGGTTACTCCAATGAGATGGAATTCAAACCTTTTAATGCCGTATTTGACTGCCAGTATTTCCTTGAATGTGGAATGGTAGTGGAGCTCGGCTGGGGAAAATCTTCCACTGGTGTAGCCGCATATGGAACGGACTCCTGTATTCTCTTCAATGAGAATTGCTGCCCAATATTTGTCGCTTGCATCAGTCTGCAAGATGAGCTGTCCATCTGATGGGATCTTGAGCGGGGGTAAGTCCTGAAGAGTACGCTTGAGGGTGCGTACAGATGCTGTTTTGCTTGGGTCCCCAAGGTGGGGGCTCTTCTTTAGCATTTTCTGGAGTGGTTTGAGGACTTTGGCTATGTGAGGGACAAAATCACGAAGGAAGTTAACAATGCCGAGGAATGCTGGAGTTCTTTGTGAGTGAGGTGTGCATCCGGGAAATTTTTGGAGTTCATTGCGATGTGGGGCCCTGGAGTGTATGTTCCTTGTGACAAGTGCATGCCAAGGAAATCAATTTCCTTTTGCGCTAGGACCATCTTTTTCTGGGAAAGCATAATGCCATGCTTGTGGACAATATCGGAAACTGAAGGAGAAGTTTGCAATGAGCCTCTTTCATCCGGGCTATAAAGAAAAATATCATCTATATAAATCTATGCATGGGAAAGGATGGGCTGGAAAATTTGCACATGGCTTTTGAACAAAGATAGAGCCGTTTGAGCCCAAATGGAAGGACTGTCCACTGGTAATGGTGGTTGGGGATACAAAATGCTGTTTTGTATTGTCATCCGGATGGATTCCGATTTGCCAAAAAACCCTGCTTAAGGTCAAATTTTGAAAAAATTTGGGCCTTGGCGAGGCTCGTGAAAAAAGGGAGTTTTTATGGGGCAATGGGAATCTGTCATTCCTCAAGTACTGGTTCAGGGGTTGGTAATTGATTACCAGGTCGTGGATTGCCACGAGAGCGTTCTGCTCTTTATAGACATAGAATGCTTCACATGCCCAATCTGATGTGGTTGGTTCAATGAGAGTTTGGGCTAGCAAATCAGAACATTCCTTCTGAGCCATTTCATATTGTTCAGGCTTCATTCCCGCTGTGTGAGGCTTTTCCTGGGATGGCTGGGTCTGCCCGGGATGTAAGGAAGGTGGACAAAAAACTCTGGGTTTGTCCATAGCGGGGATGTGTGGGTTTGGAGGAATTGTGTATGAGATTCGGCACATGATGCCAGGAGCTTTTGTGCGATTGGCTTATCGCCGAAGGTGAAATGAGAAAACAATCTCTGCGTCTCAACAAACTTAACGAGCTTTGAATCAGCTTTGAGACCTCTGGGATGAATAGAGAACATCTTAGCTGGGATAAAATATCCCATCCAAGTATGAAGTCTCGGTCAGGAGAATTGCAACCGAGTATCTGGAGGTCAAGAGAACAAGTAGATGTCAGTTGGAACTTAACTGGCTTACTGCGGACAGTAGAGCTGAAACTCCGGAGCAGATCTAAATTGGGTGAGGTGAGGTTCCCATAGATCTGGTGGGAGGACTTTGGTGTCCATGAGAGAAGTGGATGCTCCTGTATCAACGAGGGCAATAACCGTAATAGGGGGGTGGTATGGAGTAGGGGAAATATATGCTGGGACATATGGGTGATACTCTGGAGCTCGAGTAGAGACATGGTATGAAATAGGGAAGTAGGAAAGAGCATACTCATCTTCAGATTCAGTTGATGAGTCATACTAGATGGTTTGGAGGGCAAAAATGGTATCTGCCGAAGGCTCGTCCTCATAGGAGAGGATGGATTCGATGTCTTCATCTTCAAAATCGAGTCCTGTGGCCCTTTGAAGTTCGTGCAGCATTCGTTGGTTCTTGAACTTAGCCTTTGGACATTTCTTGGCGAAATGGCCCTTCCTGTTGCATATAAAGCAACGGTCTGACTTCTGTTTCTTGGGTCCAGGTTGGCGTCTCTTTCTTCGCAAGAATTTCCAAGGCTTAGATTTCGATCTAAAATCAAACCGAGTGCGCTTCATATGTCTTTGCTTTCGGGGTTGGCAGCCTGGATCAGAACATTTTTTTGGACATTTGATGGACCATTCTGGGTGGTCACAAGATTTCATGGGCTGTTTCCTGTGGAGATAAGTCTGAAACATTTTGTGTCGGTGGCATAGCTCATCGACGACAGACAGTATGGCTTGGTGAAGTTCTCCAAAGGTGGCTTGGTCAATTGACCTGCTTTTAGCCTGGAGGTGTTTTTCTGAGATATCCCGAATTTCGGGTGGGATGGAGGCCATAAAAACACTCTTAAGGTTCATATCTGCACCAAGCTCGTAGAACAACTTGTGCATGGTTTAAAATGACGGTTCAAATGTCTCTTTTCTAGTGAACAACATTTTCGCTGGAAAAATTCATGTCGCTTATGCTGAAGGATCTCATCTTGGTGTCCAATGAAAAACTGATAGAGTATCTGCATAGCATTTTCCACCGTACCGACAAGGAAAGAGATTTGATTTTGTTCTCCTAAGAGGAACCACCAATGCTTTAATGAACCAATAAATCGGCTTGTGAATTCTGCAAGGATGCCATGCAGATCCGTAGTGGTCTGCAGTTTAGCCGTGATCCAAGAATGGAATTCTTGTAATCTATCTGGCCATTTATGCACTGGACAATCATCTAGGGTAAAAAACCTAGATATGGGTATAGAATTACCCTCAGGTTTGATATCGACGAACTCAGGGATGTTAATATCGATGTTTTCCTCTGCTGGGGCAGGATCAGCCATAAAAACTGAAGTTCTGGGCGGCTCTGGGAGGGGGAATTTTGGCGACTGTGGTTCAGTCGGGATGGACGATATAGAGAAAGTGTCAGATGACTGGTCCAAGGATAATGAGTGGAGAGTATCAGTATCGGACCATTGTGGGGTGAAGACCGGAAAACATGGTGGTGTAATCTGTAGCGGTGGATGGGAGGAGTGTGTATTGGGCTGGATATCTAGTTTGGGGGGATTGGAATTGATTGTTTGTTCGCGAAGGAACGACGTGAGAGGATTTGTGATCATGTGTTGAGGTGGAAGAGGATCTGAAGAAGATTCTGATGATAACGATGTGGTTTGGCTTTCTGACTCTTTTTCTTTTTTCTTCTCTGCTCTGCTAAGCCTTCTGGCTTCTCTTCTTTTCTCTCTCTCTTCTTTTCTCTTTCTCTCTTGGATTACTTCCTGTGATTTGGCCTTCAGACGGGCATAATCAATGGAAGGTATCATTCCTGTGAAAGGAGGAGATGGCTGCAAGGAAGGGATGAAAGAGGAAGAGGGGGAAGTGGTCACTGGAGATGTTAACCCAAAAAATGGGTCTCGAGGTATTGGACCAGAGGCTTGTTGAAGTTGTGCCTCTAGGAGCGCTATCCTTTTCCTCAGCGAAGAGACTTCCAGTGTTTTATCCTCTAAATATGATCGTGGCACTCGACCTTTAAGGATGTCATCCAGCTGTGTTTGAGATGCTGCAAGTAGCTTTTGGGAAGCTACTGTATTTGCTTCTATCCGTGATAGAGCAGCATTCTGGGCCAGGGAGTTCTCAGTTTGCCAGTTGAGAGTGAGTTCTGCCTGTGATGGCGGGATTCGTCTACCATCTGGGCCGATGGTGGAAGCAGTTATTTTTGGGGCATGAAAGTATCTGTGTTCGGTATCTGAGAATTGTTTTGTTGGTGGAAATGGGTGCTGATTTGGAGATGAGGAGGTTGCCTGCAGCGTAGGCAACGGAGGGAATTCTTCCGGGCGGAACATAAGAACCGTGGGTATTGGTGGTGGTGGGGGGGGGGGTGTCGAAATATGTTTGGTTTGGAATGACTTGGCCTCTATTCCACATGATGGATTCTTCTGTACCCATTTAAACAAAGGTTTGTAAAAGGGTGAAACTGGTGGTTCCTGTGGTTTTGGAGGAGATGAACAAGGTTCAGAGGCTTTGGATACTTCCTTTTTCGCTTTCCCATACTGGACGAAAAATTGCCATTTTCCATTATCTTCTCCGAGTGGCCTAATGGTTGGATCTCCATCCTGATATCGTTTGTAAAAAGAATCTCTTTTTCGTGGGGCAGGTTCATCAGGAGGCTTTGTACAGGATGTACAAGAGCAAAAAGGATCCCAGTAACAATGACCTGTGGGGTCCTTATAATGGTGTATTGGGGCACCATCTACAGTAAATGACTGCACAAAGTGTTTGGGATCGGTTTCGTCTTCTCTGACTGGGTCAGAGCTGCATGGAGTAAGACAAAGGATAGTGGGGAGGGGTGGAAATCGGGAAGGACCTGGGTTGGACTGGTCCTTTGTGAACTTGATGGAAACCGAGCCATCATGGAGCTTTTCAAACCGTGGTTCAGTAGCTTGGAGTGGCTGAGAAGTTTGGTGTAACTTCTCATAATTGGTGACCCATGTGTCTGGAAGAAGTCTGATGAGCTGATCTCGCGGGATCTGTTTGGGAACATGGATACAAGAAGTTTGGTCCCTGTCTACCGAGATGAACAAAGCATCTTCAGAGGCTGGAGTGTTTAAGTCTATCGCATGGTTTTGGACTCTGTAAACCATTTGATAGTGAAGGGTTGCAGCTATTGATCCTGAAAGCTGGGATGCTCCTGTGATCTGGATCTGGATCTGAAGAGCTGACAACAGATGAGGATCTGCAAGAGCCATATTGAAGTTGGGAAAGAGAGTAACAAAGACTGTGCCTGCATTTAGAGTGGTTTGAATGGTGCCAATACAAGCATGCTGGTAGTCTAAGAACCGTGTATCGAGTAATGCAACTCTGGCTACTATGGGAAGACCCTTTCTGCCATGAAATGACAGAGCCAGTCTGACTGCTCCAAAATGAAGGTGCGTGTACCCTTGTTGGGTCCACTGCTGTGGAAGTTCTCTGGGCAAAGCAAGAGTAATGAACTGCTCTTGAGAAGTGGCAAGAATCGGGTGCTGATCAAACTTGGAAGACTGCACATATTCTTTTGCAGTTTTTGGGGTATGTTTGATTAGCTGTCGGATGGACTTAATGGGTGAGAAGGAGGAGGGCTTGGTGAAAGCTGAATATGGATTGATGAGTGGAAGGCTGGTTTCAGAGATCTTACTGTCTTTCTGAAAAGAAACCTCATAGAGGTAGTCTATCTTAGAAGCAGAAGAAGTGCGAAACGGGGTATCAACAGAAAGTGGAAGAGTTGTGTGTAATGGAAGGCTTGGAAGAACCGGATCTGAAACTGGATTCGTCTCCATCTGTGTATGAACTCTCTCCTATTATGGTATCAGAGCGGTGATGGAATTTCTAGAATGTTATCCTCCAGTTTCAGATTTCTATCTATTCCAGAAATAGATTTTGGCTTAAAATTAGAAACAAAAAATTTTTATTTCTGATAAAAATAGAAAATTTATTTTTATTTTAAAAATTATTTCTGAAATAGAATGGTTGTCATGCGCACTCTAAGAGTTAACAAACGTGGAGTTAAGCTGCTTTTTGGCCGTAGCCGATCACTTGGCAATTATTAAAGCTTTTGGCTGTGTGAACCTCATGCTGCAGATAGGAGTATGATTTGGGGCCTGTTTGGTTCAGCATTTGAAATGAGCTTTGGGGTTCTAAAGTCCCTTGGCCAAATGCAAATGGTGTTTGGCAATTTTTTTGACTCACTTTGGGGAGATGCAATTGCATCTCAAATGCTCTTCAAAGGCCTTTAGCTCAAAGTACCTCAAGAGGTACTTTGAGAAGTTGCATTTCCGAAATGCAACTACAAGTTTTTTATTTTTATTTTTAATCTTTTTATTTTCTTTTTTATTTTTCTTTTAAGAAAGTAATTACAAATAAAATAATTAAAAATATTTTTTTTGAAAAATAAAAATAAAATAAAATGAAAATAATTAAAAATAGAAATAATGAAAATAAAATAATTAAATTAATTAATTTTAAAATAAAATAATAAAAATTAAAAATTAAAAATAGAAAAAATTAAAAATTAAAAATAATTAAATAAAGAAATTAAAAAAATTAAAAAAAATTGGAAAAATAAAATAATTAAAAAATCGAAAAAATAAAAATATAATATAATTAAAGAAAGTAATTAAAAATTAAAAGTTTGGAAAAATAAAATAATTAAAAAATAGAAAAAATAAAAATATAATATAATTAAAGAAAGTAATTAAAAATTGAAAAGTTTGGAAAAATAAAATAAAATAATTAAAAAAATAAAAAATAAAAATAAAATATAATGAAAGAAAGTAATTAAAAATTAAAAAATTGGAAAAATAAAATAGAAATAATTTAAAAAATAGAAATAATTAAAAATATAATATAATTAAAGAAAGTACTTAAAATAACATAATACTTTTTTCTAAAAATAAAAAAAATATTTGAAATAATTAAAAATAATTAAAAAATCAAATCATTTAAAAATAAAATATAATTAAAGAAAGTAATTAAAAATTAAAAAATTGGAAAAATAAAATAGAAATAATTTAAAAAATGGAAATAGTTAAAATTATAATATAATTAAAGAAAGTAATTAAAATAACATATTATTTTTTTCGAAAAATAAAAAAAATTGAAATAATTAAAAATAATTAAAAAATCAAATCATTTACAAAGGGTAGTTTTACCAAACAGCATTTACGTCAAAGTTGCATCCAAATGCACCTTTTAATTATAGTTTACCAAACAATATTTGCATTTCGCCAAACTCCTTTAGTTCAAAGGTATTTGCATTTTTTCAAAATCTTTTGGCCAAATGTTGAATCAAACAGATGTGTACGTGGCATTTATTAAGCTTCATGTTATGTGAACCTCACGGCGATGGACCCGACACCACCGTACTGTCCTCTCCCTCGTCCTGCACGTTGTCCGAAATTAAAGGCAAATGGGCCCACTTCACCATTTCTTTTGTACTAAAATTCCTTTAGGCCCCACCACCATTTCTTTATTAATATGTGTCTACGCTGACGTACACGGTCCACGATTTAATTCAGTTTTGAATATATGAACACAGCAGATAGGGAATAGCCGAGGGACCCAACTCCAGCCCAACTTCCATCGTACTGTCTGATCTGCCATTAAGACTTCGTACATATGGACGCTAACATTAATTCCATCAGGTCAATGTGGACGCAACTATATGATGATTATATATCTAGTCCCAAATTCAAACCAATCATTTTACGAACAACAACAAATATCCTAAAAAAAAAAGATAATAATACAAATGAAAGACAGAACAACGTGAGGTTAAGAGTTAACCAATGTGGAGTTAAGCTGGCCATAATCGATCACTTGACAATTATTAAAGCGTTGGGTTGTGTGGAGCATGAGCTGCAGATGCTAATAAGCATGTTTTCCTGCCGGTAAATAGATTGAGAAAGAAAATGCTAGTATTATATATGCGAGGTTCAATTTTCACCATTGACAAAGAGGAAGAGCAAAATTTCATCCTTCTTCTTCTTCATCATGAGGTAGGGGAAGCCATGGACTTAGATGAATTAGAGCAAGAGATGGACTAACTGAAATTCCAAGCATTAAAGTGCGAAAGACATGGAAAAGGTTTCGTTTATGGATCGTTCGAAAGTCGAAACCCTTCTTCGAGATAATTGTTGCCTAAGTTGTGCTTAGAGATACTTTGTACATGGATTGTGAGCGGTTGAAAATTGAATTTAAAAGTGAAACTCTATTGCTATCATTCCCTATTCTCTTCTCTATGCTTCTACCGTGGTAGAATGTACAGAGCTTCATGAGTTACAACCATTGATATGCCCGGAAAAATTCACCATCGTCGATCTTTTAAGAAGCAATTGCCTAAAGGGATGAAATGACTTACCAATCTGCAAGTGTCAAATGTGGTCACAGATGAAGTTATCCATAAAACCATCAAAGGTAACGTTTGAGGAGCTTGGAGTAAATGTGTGCACAACCATATATGATTATATATTTGGTCCCAAATCCGTACAAATTATTTTACGAATAACAGTAATAAATATTCTCAAAAAAGCAGCCTCTTAATTCGATAGATAACCCTTATTAAAAAAAAAAACAAAAGGAAATATCGATGGATCCCCCAAAACAAAAACAGTTTTAATAGATGAGACAACAAAATATTTAAAATTTTAGGGAATCCGATATAATAAAAAGCACATAATTTATCTATAATTATTGTAGTGTTGCCATGGGAGCTGTTATTTTTCAACAGTGAATCTAATAAAAATTTTAGTTAATGAGAGTGTATCAAACCTTTATTTTAAAATAAGATTTATTTTAAACTCTTATTTAAAAAAAACAATGGCATTTTAGATTTTTATTTGAAATTTTCCTCACTTAAATAACAAGTTTCGACCTGAGCAAGTCCTTAAAATACATTGTCTGAATTTTGGGACGTGAAAATTCGAGGGTATTCCTTGGAATGAAATGAAGAAAAATATTTTCTCTTAACATGAGGGTGGCGGTAGAGAAGGTAGACTTCATGTTATCTTCGAATAGTTATCACTGAGTAAGCTCGTATAATAGTGACCCATGCCCAAGGTGAGTCATTGGAGCTTCGGCTCCTATGTTGTCGGCTTGCGCTTTGCACAATACTTGTTAACCAACTCCCGATTAACAAGTACCGTGCGAAGTTGGGCCATAATATATTGAATTTTTATTTGGAAATTTTCCTCACTTAAATGACAAGTTGGCCCATAATTTATTGCATTTTTTGGACTCACAGTTATTTTGAGATGGGACATGTGACAGATGTCTGAATGAGATTATTGGTCAAGGATAGAAAACAGCAAAGGACCCAAAGTAAATGTGACAGATATCTAAATGAGATGGATTGGAGCTCCGAAAATATTTCTGAAGCTGTCGGCAACACTAACGGTGAATAATAGTCCAATAGAAGACAGTGAGGGATAGAGTGAATGCCACAGATGCTTGACTGAGATGAGGATGGAGCTCCAAAAATATATACCAAGGGGTCGGCAACCGGAGAACCATCCTCGATTATCATAAAATATTATAAGATTCTTCCTAGTGCACATGAATCCAAATAGATTATAGTTAGAAGGGCCAATGGGCCGTGCCAGTTCAGGAAAAAGAAAAAACAAGTTTCAAAGACAAGATAAAACCGTATAAATTGTTAAATACATCTACCATGTCATGATTTTTTCCTTTTAAAATTTTAAGTATAAAAAGCGTGCAAGTTTCAAAGTCACTATAACTAGTTACCTTTGAAACGACAATGAGTTGCAAGGCCACCTACAAGCATTATTGCTCTGTCTACCCATGCTCCAGTTAACCTTAAATATAAACCTGTTCAATGTAACACCGCTCGTAAAATCCAAAAATGGTAGTAAAATCTACTTTACACATAGGATGGATTAATCAATTGATTTAACTTGGTATAACAAACATACACTGACTGGTCAATTAGTATTTATTAGAGCCGTCAATATGGGTCATAGACCCATATTTAACCCATTTTTTTTATATATAAAATGGGTCTTATATGGGTCACTAATTTTTAAAGGGCCTCTAAAAATGGGTGTAAAATATTGAAGTAAAATTAAATGGGTCAAATATGGGCCACACGTGAAACCCATTTTAGACCCACTTTTTACCCATTTTCGACCCAACAAGCAACAAGCAACAAGCTTTCTCGTGACTCACCCAATGCTTGCTCTCTCTCTATCCCATAGAAGAGGAGGGTTTGCTGGGCGCAACGGCCAGTGAGTTCTTCGAGAGCAAGGCAGCGAGGAGGAACCCTAGCTCGCGGTGTTAAGCTCGTTCGATTCCGGCGAGTTTCTTTGAGCCCAAGGTATGGATTTCGCTGTGATCTGCAATTTATCCGAGCTTTCCCCGCTGTTTACAGCGTGTGCGATGATGCTTTGGGTTTTTTCGGGTGGTGATTTAGTGTTTAGCGTTTCTGTTGGGAGTGGGAGGAGCGCGAATCGCCTTGTTAGTTTAGGCTTCGCCTGGAGCTCCGTTGAGCTTAGTGGAGTCTTTAGATCGTTTGGGTCAGTTATCCTGTCGGTCTTTAAGCTGGGGTTCCGGTGGTGCATGGAGTTGATTTTGAGTAGGGAGGGTGTTTTGATTGGATTTCGAGGTTGAGTTTGTTTTCGAATGGTCTGTTTTTCTTCAGTTTTATCTGCTTATGGTTCATCTGCAAAGATTTAGTTCAAAACCCTTTTGGAACTTCGCCGGCCATATGGTGTTGCATGCCAACACCAAGCGAAACATCCCCCCCACAAAAAAAAACACTTGAAGTATGTAACCTATATGATGGAAACGATTGAAATTAATTACGCCGAAGTCTGATTTGAACCCAACAACTTGATGAACTGGTAACTGCTAGCAATCATTAGCTTCCAAAAGGCTTAGAATATCAATTTGCTTGTAGTAGGGTCAAATTCTGGTTAGGTTTTTATGCCTGAATTCCTAGAGTTAGAAAAGCTCAACCAGGTCTCTCAACCTAGAAGCCAAAAAGTTGCTGGAACTGTGCATTTCCTAGTCTGAGTCAAAGATAAAGGTCTTCACTTCGGTTGCTGGAACAGTTCCGTTCCGTCATTAGTTTTAACTGATCATTTTTTGTTTTCACTTCAGTTGCATCGGTAGAATTTCACAAATTGTCATTTCAGCCATCTCTATCTGATAAACCTACTGACCTTGAATCATCAGGGGCATTATCAAGAGTTCATGAGAATCCATCCTTGCCACATTAAATCAACCTTCCTCAGCAAAAGAACGAACCTCGGAGCAAATTCTAGAAACAAAATCAAAAAGAAAATCACACCTGTAGCACCAAAACAGGGCACGATGATATCCCACCAGAGTAATCCACAGTGGGAATAAGCTTCCGGAGCTCCAAAGTGGGTGATATTCAATGCACTTAGAGGTGAGTCATTAGTTTTAATAGCTCATCCTCTTTTAAATCAGAAGATATAATAGCTTAATTTACATTTTGACATGTCTTTGATTTCTTGTTTAAGTCAGTGCTTAGTTTCTTTGTTCGCGAGACGTAACAAAATGAATGCTCTCTCATGTTTCCCTCTTTGCTTTGGTAGAGATTCTGCCATCCGAGCATGAGGAAGCCATATTTGGTTCAGTAGAAACATTCAAGAGGCTCATAGACTATTGCATCGATGAAGATTTGATCAGTCAGGGAGTGGAGCAGATCAAGATACATCTGAAAAACGCGTCAGATGTCAATATATTATTTGTGAATCTGTATGCAGTCGACTATCAGTTCAATTTTATATTCGCACTCTGATTTCAGCTGATGAGTAGTCTAGTGCTTTCGAAAATTTAATGGGAATGAATTGTATTTAGGATTTCCACGTGAGATTTATACTTAGTTGATTGTCCAGCAACTTCCTGCCCACAGGGGACAAGATATCTCTTTGATTGCTCACTTCAGTGGAAGTACAGATATATGTCAGGATAACTTAAATACCGAGAGTCCAGACAAAAGTTCAAGGTCAGTGCTGAGAGAGACTGAACTTTGGATAGGGAATCCTCCATGTTGGGTTGATAGGTTCCAAGTCAGCAATTGCTTGATGTTGAATAGCTTGGCTGAGACTTATCAAAGATCAGGATCACCTGGAAGATTGTCATCAGTTCTGCAGAGGTTTATTTCCAAAATTCCATCCCATGTGGAGACCTCTAATGATTGGGATGAAGCTACTAGCAGCTTGTCTGAGCTTCTGAAGCAGTACGTTAAGTTGAAAATAGAATGGGACATTGAAGAGGTCTATATTTGCTTTCGCCGTATTAGAAGGTATCCATATGCAGGATTTAGGATTCTTTTTGCCTTTCAGAGTTTGTTTTTCTTGCTTGATGTGCTTCTATAAATTGTCTTTTCCTACACTAAGAAATATATGATCATCCAGTATAAAAACCAACCTTGTTATCAGGTTTTAAGCAAGTAGTAATTTGTTCTGTTTTCAGGATGGCTGCATGGAATCTAATCTACCTCTTGTATGAAAATTCGTGTATAAGAAACCCCCTTAAGACTGTCTTATTAAGTGAAGTTAATTATGGTGCAAGTACTGCACATCCTTGCTCGATGGGAACTCATATCATGATAACTTGAGTAAATAGTTGGCTCCTTTTATCCCTTGATGCTAGATTCTGATTTCTATTATGGACAGACCTTGAATGCTTTTAATAGCCTCTCAACATAAACTAGTGTTCTTCAACAAGGTCGCAACCAGACCAGTTATCTTTTTGATTACTTTTGATAAATATCTTAAGGGGTTTTTAATTTTACAGCCTTTTTTTTGGGGGGGGGGGGTGTAGAAGCAAAGTGAATTGCTGCCTGTAGAATAGGTTTTCTCTAAATTGTGGGATGTGGGGTTAGAGGGTGGATGGGAGACTTCACTTTCTCTCTTTCTTTGGTGGTTGAATAATATTTTTTTTTGGGTGAGTTATGCAGGACTTTTTAGTTCGCTGTATTTTTTTATTACTCTGTGGAAAAATATGCCAGTAGCGTTCTGATTTTGGGCATTTCTTGGTCACAAGGGTTTGCTTTGGATATGTCGGACCCACTGGATCCATTCGCGAGGCCTTGTGAGTAGTACAATTCTGAACTTGTTTAATTTTCAGCTTTGAAAAATTTGTAATACTCTTTGCAAATCTTTTCTTAAGATACTTGATTATTAGTAAATTACCTACTCTAATTCACGTTTTCTCTAACTAATTAGTTGACATACCAAGATCTAACGAGAATCCAGAAGAGTGTTCAACTACAGAACAATCTAAGAGACATAGAGTTGCATCCGTAGTTCATGAGGATGAGGAAAATAATTCTATTTGCTCTAAACGATCGAAAAGATTCACTTCTACTGTATGGTCTGAATTTGAAAATTCACGGATGAGGATGGCAAGGAAAAGGCCAAGTGTAAGTGGTGCGAACAAACTTACATGGCTAGCCATGGGACAAAAAATATGTTGCGTCATTTAAATAATTGTCGCAATCGAGAGGCTGATGTTGGTGGTTCCACGGAACGATTTGATCAAGCCGTGTTTAGAGGGAAGTTAGCAAAAGCAATAATCAAGCACAATTACACCTACTCTTTTGTAGAGCATGAGGCTACTCGAGAGTTGTTTAGTTACCTCAACCCCCATATGAAGCACATATCAAGAAATACAACAAGAAGTGATGTCATAAAAGTTTATGAGAAAGAGGAGAAACTTGAGGTCAAATT
The DNA here is from genome assembly GCA_019149425.1 of Psidium friedrichsthalianum. NCBI lineage: Eukaryota > Viridiplantae > Streptophyta > Magnoliopsida > Myrtales > Myrtaceae > Psidium > Psidium friedrichsthalianum. The sequence goes on from JAGVVM010003077.1 coordinate 27,271, forward strand.
TAGTGTCACTTTCGAGTAGAATATGTTTGACTTCTAATCTGTGGACTTCTATTACAACTGATCATTATATGACTATCACTGCCTATTACATTGATGAGAATTGGGAATTACATGCAAAGCTTTTGTGCTTCTCCTATGTGCCACCTCCAGATAGTGGCACCATTATACTAGAAAAATTGCAGACTTTGTTGAGAGAGTGGGGCATTGAGAGGAGGATTTTCAGTATTACATTGGATAATGCGTCATACAACGATAGTATGGTTGATATTTGGAAAAATACACCTATGGGATCGTCTTTGTTATGTGATGGCCAGTTTTTTCATGTGCGTTGTGGTGCACATGTTTTGAATCTCATTGTGCAAGAAGGTCTAAAGGTGATTGATGGATCATTGCAAAATATCAGAGAATCTGTGAAATATGTGAGAGCTACACAGGGGAGGAGAGTAAAATTTGCTGAATGTATATCACAATCATGCTTGAAGACAGGTAAAAAGGTACGTCAAGATGTGGCTACTAGATAGAACTCTACGTACCTAATGCTTGAAGGTGCTTTGGTCTTTAAACAAGCATTTTCCCATTTGAAGTTAATTGATAGTAACTTTCACACATGCCCATCATCTAAGGATTGGGTCAGAGCGCAGAAAATTGCATTCTTGTTACAACCCTTTTATGATATTTCTACTCTTTTCTTTGGAGTTAGATATCCCACGGCGAATTTATATTTCTATGGAGTATGGCAAATCCAATTTCGTTTGCTAAAGGCGAGTAGTAGTGAGGATGTAGCTATAAAAACTATGGCCAAGGCAATACTAAAGAAGTTTGAAAAATATTGGAAGTGTTATAGTGTTGTTTTATCTTTTGCAGCTATATTGGATCCTCGCTATAAGCTACACTTGTTAGAGTTTTGCTATTTGAAGTTGGGCATGGATAATCATGTAGAATTTGTACAGAGCATTCGAGAAAAACTCTATATGCTTTTTGATGAATATGTAGCCTCTACGTCTAGAGTTGATCGCTTTACATCTTCAAGTAGTCGATGTAACATTTCAGTTGAGGACATTCTTGAGAACATAGGGGACCATCTTGATGAGTACGATGCATTCGAGAGTGAACACTTTGGATCACAATCTAGTAAGTCACAATTGGATTTGTATTTGGAGGAGAATAGGTTTGATAGAAAACAACATCCAAATCTCAATGTCCTTGATTATTGGAAAGCTCATTCACAGCGGTATCCCGAGTTATCTCTTATGGCACGTGATATATTGAGCATTCCTATCACTTCCGTTGCCTCAGAGTCAGCCTTTAGCATTGGAGGACGCATTCTAAATAAATATCATAGTTCTCTTTCACCTGAAAATGTAGAGGCTAAGCTGTGCACCAGAAATTGGTTATTTGGAGTTCCACTTGAGGAAGATTTCGATGATGATTCTCTCATTGTCAACTTTGAAGACTATTTGCATTAGGTACTTTTTTTATTATCTCATTCTCCTCTTGGTTTACTCACATGATTTAATGAACTTACTCTTCAGTTTTGTCAAACGAGCTCTAGGTTGAAGTTCTAAATTTGCTTTGCAGGAAGATTTGTGGAAAGCTGTCTTTCCTGTGGGAACAGAGGTTTGCAATGGAATGTATTTACTCTGAAATTTAGGTTGTCTAACAAATTTCTCTCACCTTCAAATTATTGGAAGAATTAACTTGTATTTGCCACTTTTCTAAGTTAGTGATGTGTCCCTTGTTTGCAGGTTGTATCTCCTTTTCCACCATCTGATAAGATTGAAAATAAGAATAAATTTAGAACCTCTGTTATGATTAGCTATTTGCTCTTGTTGATATATTCCGCTTGTTAGCTTCAATTGTTTCACTTGTTATAATTGCTATTGTTATATCTGCTGCAACAGGTGCAGTACGTTGAGCAAGAATTGGCAAAGAAAAGGGCAAGAGTATTAATATAAGAATCACTGGAAATTTTGTAGATCATGAAGTATTTGCTTTACAGCACCGGCATTGAAGTAAATGCTCAAAATACAAAGGGATTCACAACACTGGATGTTAGAAGATCCAAGAGACTTGAGAGACATGGAGCTCTTCTTAATTGTATTCAGCTGAAACTTGCTCTTGTAACTAGAGATTATATATGTGGGAAACTAGTCAATCTTTTATTCAATATGAATCAATTACAAATGAGGTTGCAATTATTTTTATTTTTTTTATCGATACCGTCTTATTTTAGCGTTTTCTCTTACATAGGTTGGATCGATTTATAAGTATTTAGTCAGTCTTTTTTTATTTATTTATAAGCATTTCAATTTACAAAATTTTTTAATTTTTTTAATTTTTAATTTTTCTATTGCTTAATTTACTTTTTTTATGTGGTGTGAAGTTTTTAGCCAGGTAATATACACTGGTAAAGAGCCTAAAATAGGTTAAATGAGGTAATATGGGTCAAAATGGGTCGGGTTGGGTATAGGTCAGTTGTAGGTCGGGTCGGGTATGGGTCATTAAATATGGGTCAAGACGGGTTAGACGGGTCAATATGGGCCGGACCATATTCGACCCGACCCAAACCCGACCCGACCCACCATTTGACGCCTCTAGTATTTATCAATACGGCACGAACACAAAGACGACATATGAAAAGATTGATACAAGATAATTCTCTCCCTCTTTAATTCCCTTCCATTCCGATGCTTTGTCCGGGATTGTCATCCTGCTTTCAAAGTCAAACCGATCGTAGCTCCTTTTAGTTTCTTGAATTGTTCCTTCATGCCATGTGCAAAACACTGCAAGAATAACGCACCACCATATATTCGCCCTTTTTTCAAATTTTCTCTTTTAGCATTTGAGCTAACTAAAAAGGACAAAAAGAATAAAAGAGAACATTAGATTCTCCTAAACAAACTAAATTTTCAAGAGTTAAGTGCTCAGTGCTAAGTACTACCATATACTCGCCCTTTTTTTTTTCTCGTATGGAGATAATTTTGTCTATTATTATCATATTATCGAGAGGATCTTTTCAATTATGCTTTTGGGTGTGAAGGAAATTCTATCAAAGTCGTCGTGGAAGTGAAAACAAGAAATTATCAAAAAAGTCCTAAAGCAGCTGGGTGGTTGGTTGAGTGGTTCAAGACACGATTTGCAAGCCAAGGGTCGCATATTAGATTTTCTAGTATATTCTTGATTTCGGGATAACTATGCAAATTGCTTGGCACATTGATTTGAACAAAACCCGGTGGCGAATGCATTCACATGTTTTTGACTGAAGATTGTAGTGGGTTGGAGAAACTCCAAAGTAGAATCATCCGGCAAAAACTTTGACTAGTTTTCACTTGGTAAAAAACCAAAAAAGAATATCTCCCTCATAAATTGAGATCAAGTCGAGCGAATAATTGAGAAGTGATACCGAACTCAACTCACTTTGCTTTGCACAATTAGGATTCGATTGGAGATTTTGCCATCGCAATCGTGTGGGGAACTTGTAACACATGTATCTTCTAGAATTGTATCTTTCTTATGGGATCTTTCTGTTGAAAATTATCAATACATCTCGCCATTTAACCAATTAATCCATAAGTTCCATCTATCTCTCCTCAATGAGTCTTCAGGTATAAAGAGACTATTAATATGACATCTTCTCTTATGTACTCGAGAATTTTCTGAGATTTCTATAAGGATTCGCACATCGGCACAACCACAAACCTATGAATAACACTGCTAGGCGTCTCGTACTTCATTACCTTACCGATGACTATTCTAGGTATGGGTATCGTGTGTACTTGATGGAAGTACAAGTCTGAATCCGGATTTTGAAAAGTTCAAGGAATGGGCAGGAATGAAGTCGGAACAAACAGGAAAAGTATTAAGGCCCTTCGATCAGTCGAGGAGGAGAATACCTTAGTACTGATTTCCTGATTATCTCAAGAAAATGGACATTATTATACACAAGAGTGGTGACAACCTCCAGGGACTCCTGAACACAACAATGTATCAGAAAGAAGGAATCATACCCTATTGGATATGGTGGCAGATCCCATAAAGTTACATCGATTTGCCTATCTATCTCTGGGGGATATGGCCCTAGAGACCGCCGCACTAATATACTGAATAGAGTTGCCATCCCAGTCTGTCCCTACCACACCATAGTCAGATGTGGCATGTAGGAAACAAGTCTTAATCATCTTAGGATTTGGGGATGTCCAGCTTTCTTGAAAAGCTGAAATCAGACAAGTTGGAGACAAGGATCTGAACCGGGTCGTTTTATAGGATATCCGAAGAGAAAGTCTTGGATATTACTTCTATTTCCATTCTGACCAAAGAGTTTGGGTCAGTAGGCACGCCACTTTTCTGGAGAAATAGTTCATCCAAGAAAAGGGCAAAATGCCGCAAGATAATCCTGCAAGAAGGGAATGAAGAAAGTAACGCCGACAGGTTCAGACTTTGATCTCTGATTCAGTTGGATCTTCAGACACACCGCCTCTGAGAAGGAGTTTTGAGAGTGTAATCATCCTCCTGAACGATACTGGGAATTTGGTTGATGAAATGCAGCTGCTATTTATGGTAAACGCGGCGATCAACCAAACGATCCCGAGTCATATATAGAGGCATTGCGATAAGGGAAGGTTCTGACAAATGGCTTGAGGTCATGTGATCTGAAATGGACTCGATGTATTCTCAAGATGATAGTAAGATATTAGTTGACCCCCTGAAGGTATCGTACTATAAAATAAAGGGACACTGCAAATGGATCTTTAAGAGAAAGTAAATGCAAAGAGAGGTCAGTGAGTACATACAAAGCTAGACTCGTGGCAAAAGGCTATCGACCAAGAGAAGGTATCGATTATGATGAAACCTTCTCTCCAGTCGGCTATGCTGAAGTCCATTAGAATTCTATTGGCCCATAGCTGCCACTGTGACTATGAGATATTCCCATGGACGTCAAAAACAGCATTCCTCAAGGATTTCTTGAAGAAGATATCTATATGGACACATGCCGCCTGGTTTTGAGTCTAAAGGCGAAGAGCATAAAGTGTGCAAACTTAAGGGTCCATTTATGGACTAAAACAAGCCTCGAGGAGCTGGAACATCCGATTCGATGAAGTGATCAAATCGTTTGGCTTCATGAAAAATCCGGATGAGCCCTGTGTGTATAAGAAGCTCAGTAGGAGCACTATTGCATTCTTGGTCCTGTATGTAGTAGATGACATATTATTGATTGGTAATGATATACCAATTGTAATATTCTGAATTTCGACCCCTGTTTGGGACTTGAATATAGAATGGATATGTCATGGATGCACTATTAATGAATTCCACTCGAAACTGATCACTTCGAGGATAACTGACCAAAAGGGAAGGGCTATCTAGGAAAATAAGTACGTGGACCAATTGGTCGATACGCGTAACTCCTAACAAGCCACCCGTAGTTTGAGAATTTCATTATAGCTGCTATACTAAAGAATTTGGCCACGAATTGAGTTCGAATAGGACAATCGATTTTCAGGAGCGTTGCAGTTGCTAAATTTGGATATTGACGAGAATGCTCGAAATTGTATAGTTTGGGACTCGGAGTGCCGAGAGAAAGGCAAAAAATTAGAAATTTCTGTCGAGTCCCCAATTTGCTCTAGATTCAATGGCTAGGGTGTGAGATGAATTTTAGCGAAGTCAGAAAAATTTTCCGATAGCATCTCGAATCATTTTCCCTTCGCGATTGAGCTTAAGAGCACCGGTTCAGTCCCATCAGTCCTGATTTGGCACGAATTTTGAGAAATGTCCCATCGAATGTCAAATCAATCTTGTCAATCAAATCAGTCAGCTTATGTCATTATCGGTGAATAATATCTAGATATTAGATTATTTTAATTAATATTTTGAGATATTATATTTTTTTATTAATATTTTTTGAAAAGAAGAATTGACTTCTTCTTCTTCATTATTCACGGCAGAACCCCCCATCCCCTCACTATTCCCATCATAGAAACCAATTTCTCTCTCTTTTTCCTCCCTCTCCCTATTCTATTCGAACGCCGGATTTTCTGCCACCAACTTGAACCGGCTGCCACCGGAGATTCGACGTTGGATCATCGCAATTTTTGGATATGTCATAGTTCTCTGTCTTGCGGTTTCTAACCCAACTTGAATCGCCTCAATCCGAGGTCGTTTGACCCTTCAAATGTATTTTCTCGTATCAGTCGACGAAACTATTTTCTGGGTGCCGAATTTCTGTTTTAGCTCTAATTGATATATGTTGACCTCGGCTGCCCTTAGATCTCATTTCCATGTCTTAAACATGATTTCTAGTTCATTTTGGTGCCTAAAACAGCCCCCTCACAGCCCCGGTTCCCTTGGTTTAGCCGTTCTCTTCCCTTGTCGTCGTGCGCCGCCGCCGGTCTCGGTTGTCGCCGGTTGTCCTTCGCCGTTTCAGCTTGTTTCCACAGCTTGTCAAGCTTCGTTTGGTAAGTTAAACCTCTAGACTTCGCTCTTGATGTTAGGCTTGCCATGGATTAGCTCTAGGGACCGATTCGTGGTAAAGCGGTTTAGGAAAATTGGCCGTAATCGGCGTATTTGATGGAAATCAATTTCTATGGACTGTGAGTATGCTGTGAATTGATGAAATGCTGCTGTCCATACTTGAATAGTGCTGTTTGTTGGTGATTGGAGTGGGTTCCCGCGAGGTTTCGGGTACCGAAAAATGGATTTTCGGGATATTTAGAGCAAAAACGGGCCAAATAGTATTTTGAAATTACTGTTCACGACCACAAAACACTGTTCATGTGCTGCCCAATTTGAGTTTGGCTTGAAAATGATAAGTTTTGTGGGTCCCGCGCGTGGTTCGGATATCGAAAAATGGGTTTATGGAGCATTTTATGCAAAACCGGGCCCGGGCAAAATATTTTTATGTTACTATTTCAAATATTTGGGCCCTGTTCGTATTTAAAATAATATTTGAAGATATTTCTTGTGTACTTGAAATAATTATTTGGGTCATTTTGCGTCCCACGTGAGAAATTGGGCATTTTTAATAAAACTCGAGCACGTGAAAGAGATTGATTGGCTTGGCCATTGTGTCGGCCGTGTGAATTGAAATATTTGGGCACGTGTTTTAGGTTTTGGCCTAACGTACTTGGCTAAGGTTTTTGCCCAATTGAAACTGGTAGTGTTTCGTATGCCTGATTGGAATATTTGGACTTGTATTTGAAATGTGGCCTAACGTACTTGGCCGATGATTTCTGTCCAAATGAATTTAAAGGATTCTATTGCTGAAGGCGAGTGCGACAATTTGGGTTCGCAAAATGAGTTGACTGGCTTGGCCATTTGGTCGGAAATGTGGATTGACTATTTGGACTTGTATTTGAAATGTGGCCTAACGTACTTGGCCAGTGATTTCTGTCCAAATGAATTTTAAGGGATTTACTGTCTGAAAGGCGAATGCGACAGTTTTCGCATGTTTTGATTTCAGATCATTGTGACTTGGCGTAAAATGTAGCATGAAGTCACCTGGCGTAAAATGTAGCCATTGACGTAAAATGTAGCCACAGAGGCGTAAAATGTAGCCTCAGAGGCGGAAAACGTACGTAGCCTCGTGCCCCCCTGAAGCGTTTGACGCGGGGTAGCTGGAGTGATAAGGTGCCAACCTGAGGCGTCCCACACACGGGTTGAGGCACAGACTGAGGGTCCATGACGCGGGTCGGACCTGATGCGCCTAGATGACGCGGGTCAAATTGGCTGTTAAGCGAGGCTCATGATTGAGCGTGCATGCATATGTATTTGCATTGATTGTCCTGGATTGGACGTGGTTTCAAATTGAAAGTTAATTGCTTTATTGAGCTCTTGACTGATTATGTTATCTGGGTTTGTGTGGTCATGGATTGGGCTTGTTAAAAAGCTTATATGCTTGGCCACTCTGTGGCGACTTTTCGAAACTGAACGGATTTTTAGTGATGGAATTTGCCCAGTGATTTTGAGTATTTGAGTTGGACCTGAGAGTTTGATCTAGGTTGGTTTGGCGTCTTGAGGAGGGGATAGGGGTTAGCTACTGAGATTTATTCTCATAGGTATTGCCATTATTTTTCAGACCCTATCCCTACCAGTGAATGTAACACAAGTAAGGCAGAAGGATCTCGAAGAGGAAATTGGTTCAGAGACTCGGTCTTTCCATGGACCGATGGTGGGACGGATGAGGATGGAGTAGGGTTGAGACAGAAGCCCTTAAAGGAAATTTGTGTGGTTTTGTCTCGCTAGTGGAGTTGAGAATCTTGCCGACCTATCTGCAGTAGACACCTTTGAAACAACACGATCCAACCGTTCAGAAATCAAGAGCAATAAGTCCCAAGCCGCTGACCAAAATTCAGCCCGATCGGACCACGGATGGACTTCCCATCAAACCTAGTTGATCACTGCTGGACAGGGTTTGGTTTTCCCCAAAAAAACTGTTGCACGGCTGCTCCCTCTTTTTCACGTTTTTATTTTTCTCTCGCGTTGATGTTGTTGTTTAGTTGCCCCTAAGAATAGCACCCTAAATGGGCTGGACCGGCTAAAGAGCCCAACACAAGGTATAATGATCAAAGAATGTTTCAATTTAAAAAGTACCAAAAATTCATAAATTTATTGCATAACCCAATCACCAAATCGTTAACTCCTTTCAATTATACTAATTTATTCATAAACATTTTTGCATTTATGCTAATTCAATTCATACATGCAATTATGGCCGAAATTGCTCAGATGGACATCGTTATTCTGCGCAGCACGACTGACGCAAACGTAGACAATTATATATTTTTTTTAATTTCACCATTTTTTTTCCTTTTTTTAGTTTTCACCGGAGAGGTTCGTAGCCCAAGCATGGCCATCATCGACTGTGAGTGAGGCCCTCACCAAATTTGAGGACAGAGGTCCTTGACTGATCGCAAGATCGAACCCTTGCCAATGCGGCGAAGTGGCCCTCGCTAGTGGCAACTTCGCAACCTTGGGCGAGCGCTTGTGGCCCTCACCCACTACTAGAAAGGGGCCTAAGCAGGATAGCAACCGTCACCAGCACCAGCCAAATGAAAAATAAAATAAAAAATCAAATACAATTTCAAAAAAAGATTAAAAGTTATACAAATTTATCGACATCAATGCTAGTAAGACAGAGGGTGCCCATGTCGATAATTTTTGGATGAACTGAATTGGTACCAACTGCAAAAAAAATTAAACTAAATTGATTCATTTACAAAGTTTAGGACTTGAATTGATACCAATGCAAATAGGTTTAAGATTTTTTTTTTGTTTTTTTTTTTTACAATTCAAATCCTTGTGTGAGTCCACCAATCATGTTGTAACGACAAATGAGAAGAGTCTTTTATTTGATATCGTGGAAAATGAAGAAGATGCAAAAAGTCGAAAAGAAGTTTTAAAAGGCTTAAAGAAGGTAAGCGAAGAATATAATATACGTATACTTTACCATTTTAAGCAAGAAGAAAAGCCCATTAATATTAAACAACTCTATTATGAATAATAACAACAAAACCGAGAGAATGAATTTGTGAAGCAAGATAGATAATCAAGAAGTAAAAGAAGAACATTTTGCCAATCTTTTATGAGACCCAATTTGAAGCATGGAAACCAATGATAACCTCAATTATTGATGACAAATTACGGGCATGCATGACAACCTTTTGTTCCAAAATAATTTCTGGAACGGAAATAGATGTTTTCTATTTCGCCAAAACGAAAATTGTTTTGTTTTTTGATTTTTGAGCCAAAATCTATTTTGAAAAAGATTTTTGTTTTAAAAATAAAAAAACCATATTTGCATTGCCAAACAAGTTTCTGTTCCAAACCTATTTCTGAAATAGGTTTGGAACAAAAACAAAGAAATGAAATGTTGTCATGCGCACCCTAACATCCAAACTATGGCCCTAAATGATTCGAGCCAATTGAAATTGCATTCAGGGAGGATTGATTCCATCTCTTATTAGACATATGTAAGAAAGAGATATATTATCTTTGAGCAATTTTTCATCAATTAGTATATTCAGTGTACCATATCGTGTTTAAAGATATATATGTTCAACTTTTTAATTATCAAATTTATTTCACTTATTAGTGAAATTTTAGCTATTAGTTGGATCATAACAATACAACTACAATTACATTTTACTTTCATTTTGAATTAAGTAGATTTTCTTATACTCTATCAATATTTTACTCGAAAATAACATATATCAGCATGTTGTTTTGATGACCAATTACTTTATTTTGGATTAGATGATTGTTCTGCATTTGGTGAATTTTTTTTTTGATGAATTTATTTTTGTCCATTTTTTTATGAATTAACCTGCACAACAAACTAGTTAAACTCAGTCCTATTCATTTGTCAAAACCTTTTGATGAATTAAGCTACTCAACCAAAATTAGTTTAAAACTCAAGAGTCTATTTATTATAAATTTTCAAAGAAAGAATTTCAACTTAAGTGTATATGGACATTATCTGATTTTTATATTGGAGGTCAACGTACTTATTTGTCTAAAACAGCTAATACATCAAATTACATAACAAAAAAATGAGAAGTTTATTTTTTTAAAATTAGCTCTTTTTTGAAAAAAAAATCATTGTTCAATTCATTGAAACTTTATACTAAGCAGTTTAAAGGAATAAGAAATAAGTCTAACTAAATTATGAATATTATGTCTCAATTAGATATCTTTTTTAAGATTTAAATTATTAAATTTTTATTATGTGTAATTTATCTCTCATGCTGAAATTAAAATAATTTTTTTGACAAGAAATTATTTTTATTTGTCCAACTTCTTTGATAAGAAACATTTTTCTTAAGTTTTTAATATAATATTTTAATGAATATTAATGAAGTTTATTATCGAGTATAATCTATGCTATTCTATACAATATACTTTCCTTGTACTTGCAATTTATATCACACATATTACTTGAAAGCAATTCTAAGTATGTCAAGCTATTTCTTTCCAAATTACACATTAGGAAAAAAAAGGGTTTGGAATAGTAAATGGATAAGATAAAACTTATACTGTCAAAGTCTATGCAAAAGGTTGCAATTATTTTTTTGATATAAGCATAAGAACATAATTTTGAAGTTCTTCCCATATTAGTTAGTAGACAAAATCTTCTATTGTTTTGTATGTGTTTAGGAGCAACATATAATATATGATATAAATATTCACGTACCCGGGATGAATCCTCAGAGGAAATGATTATATGTATCTTTTTTAACTAATAAAACATTTCATTTTGGTTCTAATCCTATTGAGAGTCTACTCGAGATCAAAGCTTGTTAAGAAAGAACAGGATATTTCTTTTATCCCTTTCTGGCGATAGAAAAATAAGAGATAGTTAATATGTTCAATTAAAACCATGTTGTATTCATGCTAAAATATTCCACGATCCATCTTAACTGCATTTTGTTGGATAATCCACACAACATGCCAATAAACATCAAGTGATTTAGGTTCCATTTGTTTTGGCGAAGAATAAATAATTTTAATTATATTTTCCTTAAAATTGATCGTTTTTCACTTAAAATAATTAGTCACGAAAGACATTTTCATTATTGATAATAATTTATAATTAAACACTTCTACATATAGTAAAAATATGTACTTTGTTAGCATAATAATTTTCTAATGACAACAAGAATAATAGCATATTGTCGGCCACAAATTTCCCAAAAGAGTTGATGCCACAACAACTTTTAATTATTTGTTGTTTTTTTTTGTGGCTCATAACATGTTGTCAATCTCACAGTAAATTAAAAACCGTCACATAAGCATATTCTTAGAATATTTTTCATTCATATATTTTATGTAAAAATACAAACTATCATTTTTAATAATTTAGTTTTTTAAATTAGTTATTATTCGCGAAACAAACTGTCACTCTCTAAATCAAATGAATATTTTGCGGGTTAAGATATTTTTCCAAAATTAGGATTTATAAATGTTTTCAGAAATGTCTAGTGATGAATTTTATTTTTCTAAAAAAGGGTACGAAGTGTTCTTATATTTTTTAAATAAGGACATGAAGCGGATATTGTTTCAAACAAGAGCCTAAAGTGCTCAAATTATTTATAAAAAAAAAAGGCATAGCAAAAAGAACATTTTTATCATTTACTATTTTGAATTTTTTCTTTTTACTTTCTTTTATTTTTTTAGCTTCCCCCCTTTCACCCTCCCCTCCCCAAGTTTGGCCCTAGACAAGGGTGAGGGTTGCCCTTACCGGCATTAAGCAAGGGCTGCCTCGTTGGTGCCAATTCAGGTGAGGGTAGCTCGATGCTTGGCCTTGCTAACCTAGGTGAGGGCTTTCGCAATTGGGTTGACACCAACAAGGGTTACCTTCACCTGATGGAAGTTCGGGGTTAGGGTGGCCTAAGGTCGACAATCTCTAAAGGAGAGGAGAAAAAATAAAAAAACAAAAGACAATACAAGAAGGAAAAAGAAAAAAAGAAAAAAAATAAAAATATTAAGGATAAAAATACCCTTCATTCATTCTTTATAACGATGGGAGTATTTTAGGCTCCTTTTTATTTTAAATCTTTGTTTAAGGGCGCGCATAAGAACCCAGAAATCTATTCTAGAAATAGGTTTTGGACAAAAATCAGAAACAGAAATTTTTACTTCCGGTAGAAACAGAAATAGAAAACGCTTCACTCCTTCGTTCAGACGCACGTCTCCTCTCGCAAGTTGCGATCTTTGTACTCGACGAAAGCAGCAAGACGAAGCTCTTCTTCTCTGTTCTAATCCGACAAATTCAAGCTCTATCTCCAGCGATGAGTCCACAGGGATTTTGATTCCTCGCAAGGTTCGTCCCCTCTATCTCTCCTTACGCTTTCTTCATCACAGAGCATCGAAAGAACAGCAATCTTCCTCTGCCATCGGAAGAATGCAATCTCCATTCGCCATCAATCTTCCTCGCGCTGATGTACTCTCTCGACCCTCTTCCCGTCTGTCCAAGCAATAAAGTCTCCTCTCGTCCCATGGCAGTATCTGATTGGTTACTCGATGTCGAGCTTCTGGGTTTATCGAGACTCGATAGGGCTTTGCTGGGATTTAGGACTCAATTAGGGCTTGCTCTAGCCTTTTGAAGGGTTGTTTTCGGTGTCTTCCTTTTAATTGTATGATTGCTCCCTGCACATGCTTTCGAGCTTGTCATATGATGCTCAAACAATTGTAATGATCCATACGTATGTGTTGTTATTAGCATTCCCTTCTTACTTGTTCTCAGAAGCAATGATTTGAATTTTTTTCGTAGTGCTTGAGATTAAAGATTGAAATTCGTGAATTCGTGTGCAGATGGAAGGAAATGTTGGGCGGAATGCACTGCATGCTGTTGAAGTTTATCACCTTTGACTACCCCCTGTATGTGAAGTTGGATCATTAGATAGATTTTTTACCTATGCTACTATGATCTAATGCAGTTTTGTTCCTTTTTTTCCTCTCCTTTTCCTTTATAATCTCTTATGGTCGTTGTTCACATTTGTTTGCTATATGAGGCTTGTTGTATACTGAGTCAAAGTCGCAATTTGTCATTGCTGTTGTTTTATATCCATTTTCATATTGCGTTGATATAAAATGAAAGCTCCAACATTTTTCAGCCTTGTCATTGCTGTTCCACCCCAAACTGCATTTGTTCCAGTTTGTCATTGCTGTTGTTATTTGTGCAGAGGCAACCCTGTTTCCTTTTTATCTCTCCATTTGCTATGCTAATGATCTAGTGTCTCTATTATCTACTTTCTCCATAGATTGAAAATGGATCTTAATGTGGCAGATATATCGGGTGGGAAACGAAAAGCTCCTCCAAGGCTGAAAAATTGGTTGAATTCCACGCAGATGTTGTCAAAAGGCTGCTGGTAAGTATCCTGGCCATCCTTGATTTTTAGCTGGGAATCTATGGGTTCAAGGTGACAGTTAAACAAAGATGTTACAAAAATTCTGTGCACTTGTTTTGTCATGAATCCCGAACTGGCTTGTCCCAGCGCAGCATGCATATGTGGGAGACTGCTACCATTTCTTCTATTCTCTATACCACATCTGTAATTCTAGTTAGCATTCGTATTAGAAAAGACAACTCTAATGATTCCTCCCATTGAATGCATACACTTAGTACAGCTGGTGAACTTGAAACTTAGTTTTTCCTTGCCTGAGATTTGGCAATAAAATCTTCTCATTGCATCTTCGCTACCACCAGGTGCTAGATCGTGCAGCTATTTTATTGGGGGCATATTTACTGCTGCATTATAAAGTTTGTGTTTATGTTATATGATTTCCATGTGAGAAAATCTACTCATGAGATATGTTTAGCCCTATAAATACCAAGATACCTGTTGGGTACTTCAATAAGTAACAACACTTTCAGTTGTTGCCAGCTTAAGCTCTGAATGATTTGAACTAGTTAAAATTTCTTCTCATGAAGTGGGGACATCACTGATTGGATTGTTATGGTAATAGCAGCCCAGAATTCTTCTCACAAGTGATTTGCTAATATGCCTTGTCAGAAAAAGTTCTTCGGATGTTTGATCTTCAAGTCCAGGAGTCCCCTCTTTTGTATTATTGGCCTTGTCGCGCCCTTATGCCGAACGCGTTTATGGTAGCAGAGCGGATGGGGATGAAGAGGAAAAGAGAGGAAGGTAGAGGGGGAAACGGGGTGGGAGGGGGAGGGCGGGTCCCTTCGGCTTGCTTTTGCTTTCTGTTGGGTTGTTCGCGTCTCGGGGGGTGCTGTGTAA
>JAGVVM010003078.1:0-40519 GCA_019149425.1 Psidium friedrichsthalianum
GGTAGCTACCTCCTCACAGCTTTTCATCCACCCCCATACAAAGTTCTCCATCTTCATTGAAGTTAAAGCGCTTCACTTTTGCGGAAATTTTGGTTGTAGAGATGGGAAAAGTATACTCTCGATTTGTTTCTTGGGTCTGCTTATTGCTTTTGCAGCAGCAGCTGATCATAGCCCTCTCCAGGATTTCTGCGTTGCTCAATCGGGCAGTCCAGGTAAAAATAAAAATAAAAATTACCTTAGGCTGCACCACCACCACCTCAAGAACTTTCGGGGTTTGTCCAGAATTCTTATGTTATGTTCTGTTCTGGAAGAGTTTAATAAAGCTTTCTGCCTCTAAAACATTTGAGAGAGTGAAGGGAAACAATTTTAACCCAGTGGGTGAACTTAGTGGCTAATATACAAACACAGACGTGTACGTAATGCAGATTACGCTTGTTGTGTATAGGTTCGACCACGCACGGTACGCGGAACTAACATGTTTCAATTATCAGATGATAACTTATTAAGTTCAAGTTCTTTTCATTAGTTAGAATCTATATCAATACCACGAAGAGATCTTGCACAAACCTTTCCAAAATCATTGTAAACATTAAGTCAGTAAGACATATTTTTCAGGAGATTGCAACGGAGTGGGTTTTCATCATCCCGAAGATTTGTAAAGAAGCCCTCTTCGTTGATTTTTTTTTTTTCGAGCATAAGTCTTTTGCTGCGCTGCTTAGACAGACTTTTTTTCCCACTTCAGATGGTTTACTAAGAAATATCATTCGAATTTTGTTCCTCACATGGCAGTGCTAGTGAATGGCTTGGCTTGCAAGGATCCCAAAATGGTTCAGGCAATGACTTCTCTTTCAGTGGGCTCCACCTTCAAGGCAGCACATCGAACCCGGTCGGCTCGAAGGTTACCCCGTGACCGTGGCTCAGCTCCCGGGCCTCAACACTCTCGGCATCGCCATGGCCCGCGTTGACTATGCCCCATGGGGAATCAACCCACCCCACATTCACCCTCGTGCCTCGGAGATTTTAATGGTCCAAGAAGGAACCCTTGAAGTAGGGTTCATAACATCCAATCCTGACAACCGCCTCATCTCCAAGGTCTTGCAAAAGGGTGATGTGTTCGTCTTCCCTCAAGGACTTGTTCATTTCCAGAGAAATATCGGCACGTGGAAATGCCTTCGCTATCGCAGCTCTTGGAAGCCAGAACCCTGGGGTCATCACCATCGGTAATGCCGTGTTTGGATCGACTCCTGATGTTTCTGCAGACATTCTTGCCAAAGCATTCCAAGTTGATCAAAGTGTTGTCAAGCAGATTCAGTCTAAATTCTAGACATGAGATCGATGGAGAATTTCGGCGATTGATGTTTGGGATAGCAAAGTGCATTAGGTCGTCTGTTTAAGCCTGCGTTGAGTCATGTATCTTTGGAAATTCAACTTTTTCTATTGAATGAAATTTATTTACGTGTATTGTCCTTGTATTATTTAATAGATTTGATCTGCTTTTTTAGTTGTTCGTACCGCATTTAGTTATCGTTATTGAAAAGGCTCATTTTCCACTTGAAAATCTCTTTAACGTCTCTTCTACATCTTTTTACTAGTTGTCCCCAAGAAATGAAAACCTCTGACCTCGTGCAGCCACCATCGTCGACATAGCCTACCTTTGACCGCCGCCAGTGCCAGCTTAAAGATCGGAACATTTCTGTTTGCATATGTGATTTTTGATGAAGCTTTTCTGTGGGCTCAATGCAATTTAAATGGGAAAGCTATATGAGACTTCGATTTGGCAGCTAAGAAATTTCTGATTGCATAATACTGATCTTTCTTCTAGGGTGTGTTTTCAGTTGTATTTCAACTGATATTAGGATTTGTCTGGTCTCGTTGGACCGTTTATTTTATCCGGATGAATTGCAAGTATGGCCTAGAGAAGAAGTTTTTTTTTTTTTTAACTGGCTATTATTTTGTGTTGTCTTGATTGCTATGGGCTTGTAGCTAACTTAGTTTACATTTTAAGAAATCAAATTTCTTGCTTATCAAAAGGAAAAAGAAAAAACACAACTCTGAAAAGACTGAGCAAGCACAACAGCAATTTTCCATGCTGGTAAATTTCAATAGGTGTTGATAAGTGTCAAAAAAACTTTTAGTAGAAATATGATTGGGACTTTTTTCAGGAACTTAGCTCACCAACATTTTGGTAAAAAAAAAATTCACTGTTTGAGATTTTGTAATTTTTATACTTAACTTACAAACTTTAATTTCATAATTTACCAATACTTCAAATTTACTAACCGGTAGATGCAATTACCAAACTAATTAGAGTGACTTAATAACTTTTGTTAGATTAAATTACCAACTAGCTTTAGATAAAAACCTCTCATTTGAGTTGCTTACCGGTGTTCAATTGCTTTTTCTTATTTACCACCGATTCTATTGAGTTACCAATTTTTGTTTGTCTTGGTTAGGAAATCTAATTGGAATTACATAGTAATTGATTGCCAACTCTCATTTAGATTACTTACCAGTATGCATTTCTTGGTAAAGCGTTGAATTTACTTTTTTTTTAAACTACTACTAACCTTAATTAGAGAGACTAACCAACTTTTTTTAATTAACTACCAACTAGTTTTGGATTACTAATTCTTATTTAAGTTACTTACCAATTTTAATTTCTTTAATTGTTGACTTTTCTAATCTATTGTCAACTATTATTTATCTTTTTGTAATTACGACCTAATTTACCAACCTTTATTTGTTGACTTGTCAACTTTATTACCAATTAAGTTAACCAAGAAAAAGGTAAACCATAAAAACCAAATAATCATTCGTAACAAACTCAAATGAGAGATAGTGATCTAGAACTAGTTGATAATCTAATTAGAGAAAAGCAGATAAGTGAATTGAATTAAAGTTGTTAATTTCACGTAGTGATTGGTAAATTTAAGGTGTTCGTAAGAAAGTTAAAAATAGATTGGTAAATAACAAGAAATGGGTTTTTTTTTTTTTTGCCAGGGAGAGAAGTTGGGAATTATAATAATTAAAGTGTATATTTCATAACACCACCTTTGGCTTGATTTCGTATGGTGCATTCAAATTTACTCGGTAGATCATCTAAAAGGCCGTGTCATTTCAGACTAGCCTCCCTCATCTTAATCCTAGTCACAGTAATTAATTACATGGAATATTATACTCAACTCATAGATTAAGTCGAAGTACCAAATAGATTATTGCCTGTGCTTTTAAACACACAATAGGACAAAAACCGAATCGACTAATCTAAAGAGAATAAACACATTCCTCTCGTTTTCGGCAACAAGTTATCAAATTAATAAAACTTGGTCAAGAGATATGGTCGCTAACTAGTTCTGACGCGTGAAGTTACATGGTTGATGTAGTAGACCTCTCGAAGAAAGTTAATATGAAGGTTCAGAATTTAGGGTTTCACATTTTATTTCCCGAGAGTCTGTAATTTTTATCATGGAGTTATTTTACGAGTTATGTGTGGATCTTTAATCTAGACCTTATGGGGATGTACGACTAAATTAGAAATTTGCTCCATCATGTATTTGGGCAATTTGTGTTTTAAATGCAAGCGATTACTCTGGAATTTTGTCCCAGGCAGCATCTCTTCTTCTACGAGTGAACAAGGATTTTATTTTCCAGCAAATGGAAGGGAAGTAGTATTTACTAGCTATTTGGAGAAAGTTGTACGTTAAAAAAGGGTGTCTTTTCTTTGTATAGTAGTGAAGCACATTAACGTGTGCTGCTTTAGTCATATTAATTAGTTGTTTCCTCATTAAAATTGTGCAGTGCTTGTGAACGGCTTGGCCTGCAAGGACCCCAAAACAGTCCAGGCAAATGACTTCTCCTTCAGTGGACTCCATCTTCCAGGCAACGCAGCCAACACGGTCGCCTCAGGGGTTACCCCGGTCTTCGTGGCTCAACTCTCTCGGCATCTCCTTGGCCCGCCTCGATTACGTACCATGGGGAACCAACCCGCCCCACACTCGCCCATGTGCCGCCGAGATTTTGGTTGTCTTGGAAGGGACCCTCGCAGTTGGGTTCATCACCTCCAACCCCGACAATCGCCTCATCTCCTAGGTCTTCCAAAAGGGTGATGTGCTTGTCTTTCCTCACGGCCTTGTCCATTTCCAGAGGAATGCCGGTACCGTAAATGCTGTCGCCATTGCCGCTCTCGTAGCCAAAACCGGGTGTCATCACCGTTGTAAATGCAGTGTTTGGGTCAACTCCTGATATTGCCATGGACATTCTTGCCAAAGCATTCCAAGTTGATAAGAATATTGTTGGCCAAATTCAATCTAAGTTCTAGAGAAGATATTAGCATAGTGTTCTGGTATGACCGTTTGCGATTGCGACGTGTATTAGTTTATGTGTTGGGTCGTGTATCTCTGGAAATTCAGTTCTTCAATTGCATTAATTTCCTTTGTCTTGTGATTGAATAATTGACAGCTAGTAGTCTTATGCCATAATTAATTGTGACACCTGAAATTCAATAAGTTTCCTCCCTACGTTTTTGCCTCAGGGAAAATTTCAAATAAGAATCATAAGTGGAGTTGTTTTCTCAAAAGAGGACCTAAAATGGATATTTTCTCAAATAAGGATCCGAAGCGGTCGATTGAGTCTTAAATATAAAGACCCGAAGTGGCTAATTGAGTCTCAAACAAGGACCCAAACTCCAAATCTTAATTATTCAATTGTATTAATTTGCTTTGTCTTGTCCTTGGATTATTTGTAGCAGCCTACTTTGCCAAGTAAACGTGCACTTATTTTGTTTTAACATTCCAAAATTCACTTAGCTCTTATACCAAAATTTATCGTAACGCCCCGAAATTCACTTAATTTCCATCGAGCACTTTTATCCTAGGAACTCAATCTCTCCTAGCGTGCTCAAATCAGTCAATTCGTAAACATTGTAAGTGAGTCGGTCTCCGTTCTAAATAAGCAGATCTCACAGTTGGTAAGTCCACCGCCTAAGCTAAGGACCAGATATGGTAAATAATATACGGTAGCCCACACAGATTTTATCCAATTATGTATACCATACAGCTAAAATCGCATAGGATTACATAGATCGGATATGAGAGTATAACTCAAGAAGGGGCTTCCACATCGTGCACTTTGTGGCACTTAGTTACCATTGTGCATTTGTGTCGTTCCTTTTATGATGCCCGTGGTGCCGTCCTATCAATATCTAATTCGGTCCATGTTTTTCTTTTTATAAAAGATCGAATTGGATTCCTGTTGAAAATCGTATTATTCCAAGTTGCAACGTGATTAATATACATACGATGTTTGAGCTAGACCTAAAATTAACATAACATGATCATTGAGAGAACATGCGAGAATTGTTCAAAAAGTTTTAAACTTTTTAATTTTGTCAATTGAGTCTCAAATCTTTTTAGGTTTTGTCAATTGAGTCCATTGATCAATTATGATTAGAAATAGCTGAAGTGGATATCGATTATTCTATGTAGCATAGTGATAACGTGGACCAAATAAATAGTAACACCATTTGTGAATAGTATTCTAGCAACTGCTATAGTGAATGGTGAATAGTGACAAGAGAGAACATCTTCACATGGGTTGAAATAATATTTTAATATTTTTTCAAAATTTTTTATTATTTATCTTTTTTTTCCTTTTTCACTGTTTTCCTTTACTTTTTTTTTTTTTTTCATTTTTTCTTCTATTTGCTAGATTGGGGGTGGGGCGAGGCTTGCCCTCACCAGCCAAGGGCGGTTGATGCAAACTAGGAGAGGGTTACCCTTGCTAAGGGCTAGCGAGGGCAGCCCTCACCTGAGGCCAACAACCTTCGATGATGGTCATTAGGCTCATTGATGGTTGGCAGAGGAAAGAAGGGAAGAAAAAAGAAGAAGAAATAATGTAAAGAGAAACAAAAGAAAAGGATGAAAAGGGAAGATAAAATAAATAAATAGAAAATTCAAAAAGAATATTAAAATATTTTTAATTTTTGTTTTAAGTTAATACTGATAGTGCAACGTAAGAAGTTTGCGTTCACATCAATAGTTTTTAGCCAACATTGGCCGGATAAGATTAATTGGCAAAATTTGAAAAGGTTTCGGACTTGATTGACAAAATTAAATGTTTAGGATTAAATTGGCAAGACTATAATAGATTTAAAACTTTTTGAATCGAGAAACCAAGTTACGTGATCCATGAACTTCCAATGCTTGATTATTGACTTACTATTCATGCTAATGTCTCCAAATATTTGATTCTCTCTCTCTCCAGATCAACTACTTTCTCAGTTTGATGTTTTTCTCCCAAATTCTATCAAATCAGTAAGGATAAACACTTGTTTTTACTCTTGGGCGGCGTAAGCATAAAAAGATATGCTTAGTCATGATGCCAAATGCCTATCAAGAGCAAAAGACCAATCATATGCCCCCACTAAAGAGCCGTAACACACTCTTTATGTAAGCCAATTACGTTACACTTCAAATAGGAAAATGAACTAATGCATTCTTGATTGGATTCACCGTTCATAACGAAATTTGGTCAATTCACTTGAAAGAGTATCAGCATATTCCATCTTCGTTTGTTTGTTTTTCTTTTTAATTCAAAACAACCCCCTGGTGCATAAATTTCTGTCTTAGCTTGATAAATAAATGAGACAGAATGATGATCATAGGAGTTCCGTCATCGTCATCGAAAATATGTTGAATTTGAATCATGATCTTCGTTCGAGCGCGCCGGGCACACAGAGTCGACCTACGCCGCAAGTGAATGACACGATGATTATGTCTTGATTTTTGTCTGAATCACCGAAATGTAGTAATTGAGGGCAAACCCGTAATTGCGCAAGGCACCGGCGAGGTTGGATTATATTCGCACGGCTCCTTCTATCCCCTTTTAAGTCCTCATTTTCTTCCTAATTTGAAAGTCAGCTTCCTGAAAAAGCTTCCACCCGTTAATTAGCCAATTTCGCTTGCTACGTGCTTTTCCTCTAGAAAAACCTAGAGAGAGGGCAGAAATTCCTCAAGCACAGCCGCTCATCTCCGATCGGCCACAAGATTTCGAATCAGAGAAGAAAGAGTTGAGCGCCCAGAATCGTGGGTCTTTCTCAGCAGTGGGTCTCGGTGAAGCTTGATTGAGAGAGAGAGAGAGATAGGTGCTGGACTGGTGCGAGATCATGAGCTGATGCTTTGATTGTTTTTTTCCGTTCATTTATGTTTTTGGGTCGTTTGTTGTCTGAACATTTTGTTATGGGTTGGTTTGTGTTTCAGCAGAAAGATCGAGGTCATGATGTTGGGCGTCGTGAGGCGAAGATTAGCTTCTGGAGGAGGTTTATCATCAGCTTCGGTAAATGAAGTTATTAGAGCTCTAGATTTCAGTTCTTGTTGTGTTGCATGGACTCGTGATCCTTGGCAGCGAATTCCTTATTGGCCCTACTTTGCTTGTGTTCGCAGAATTTAGGACAGTCGCTGCTGAAATCTAGATCTGCAGCGTCGGGGCGAAGGATTGCTTCAGTTGCGGATGAACGAGTGGCTCTTTTTCAAGGATGCAGACCCGTCCGCAACTTTTGCCACCTCGCTATGAGGGGTATGCATTTTGAGCTTAGCTATTTGGCAGTGTTTTGTGAAATAGGATTTTATATATGTTGATATGAAGTTTTTCTGTTCTGACAGGATGTTCAGTTGGTTCGGGGCCAATGAGGTCAGTGACGTTATTCATCTTGTAAAATTCTTGAGGTATTTGCTGTTGAGTTTTCTGCTGGTGATATAATTGTTGCAATCTGTGACAGAGCAGTGCAGCTAAAATTTGCGCTAAGAATACTAATCCATTCCATGTTGCCGCATTTTTTTTTTTAATTGTCTAGTCTGTTTATTTAGAGCTGTTTGTCTTGCCCTTGTTATTTTGGGTGGGGGTGGTGGGTTGTTAGAGTTGTTAAAAGGATTTAGGCTTTTGATTATGATTTGATTGATATGCTATTTTTTGGGGTAACATTGTGGCTTCAGATTCAACTTTCAGTTCATATTTTATTGAATTTTCACTCCAAAATTATCTTGTGATATTGATGGTTTGATTCCCGAGGCACTGTTTATCTGCGGGCTCGGGAGAGCAACTGGAACAGCTCGCTTATTACAGTCCATTTGTTCCCTTAGAAAATTTTCTCCCTCAGCCCTCAGAAGGGCAGGGCACCGATTCCCTGTTTTATACTGTGAACCGTCTTGAACAGATTATTTGCTTGATCCACAGGGTAGTTGCTTTCAATAACCAAGCAGTGGAAATCTTACCTCAATGGAGGCTGTTTTCCACAGAAAGTGGTGCGATGTCTAAATCCTTTTTATGTTATTATTCATGTCCTTTTACATAACCTGTGTGTAAAAAACATAGCTCTTCAGTTTTCCTGAACCCATTATGATAGCATTTCTGAAATTGTCTTTCGACAAGGTGAAGTAAACTGAATTCAGTTGAGCAATTGATAAGGAGGACTTGGAGAGCTACTTTTTCAGTTCTAGCTTTCGTAGTTTTCACGTGTTGCATGAGAAAATATTATGACCAAGATAACGAAGAATCTATTTAGTTTCTTTCAAAAGCCATATCAATTAAGTAAAAGACCTTTTTCTCCAAGATTACTATATCCGATAAGTGTTGTCTGATTGCATGATAAGCATATCATCTTTTATGTGCCCCAAACAGATTTTGAATATTCATAAATCTATATTGGTACTTAAGGGCCTTTTCTTTAGGTGTTTTGCTTGTTTCCTGTGTTAAAAAATTTCCTAAAGCATGTTATGTAGGATGACAAGTCCCACGGTAGTGAACCCAATGAAATGTGGATGTTAAGAGAAATTCCAATGAATTATAATTCAAAACGAGTAGTTCTTTAGGCGTCACACCCAAAGCTATAACACCTGGGGTTTCTTAAGTGTCAAACCCACGAGAAGAATTGCATCACATATTCCCAAAGTAAACAGCATGTCCAATTCAATGGTTGATTGATTATCATTTAAAATAGGCAGTGGGTTTCTCTTTTTTAGTTAGTGAATCTGGATAGTAAGATGTTTTAACAGAGAGGGCCTATTTTTGTGCAGTTTTCTTGCAGCTCATTATAATTCATGTGTCTCCTAAAGTTTCAGTCCGAGCAGTTCTCTGCCTGGTTAGGAGATGTTTAGGAACAGTTGGATTATATTATAGTGTACCGCCAAATTTACCGTGTTCTATGTGTCTTTTGACTAGATGAATTTTGGATAGTTCATATTTGGTGTAAGATTAAATCATATTTGATCTTTTACTGGTGTTGATTGAAGGAGTTTTCCTGATTGGTGCCTATTGCATGTGTCTTTAATGAAGGTGATTTGGTTGATGCTGTTGTGCCCTTTATGGGAGAATCAATCACTGATGGCACTCTAGCAAAATTCTTGAAGAGTATGTTTTCTATGTTTGTCTATCAGTTCTTTTGCTGTTGTAAAGGTTTTCCTGCTCTGTTCTTTCTCCATCTCTTTTATTTATGTGTCTTGACTTTTTGAGACAGATCCTGGTGATAGGGTTGAAGTGGATGAACCCATTGCTCAAATTGAAACAGATAAGGTCTGCTTAATATAACCTAAAGATTTGGCCGGAGCATATTTTGATGTTGCTATTTGATTTCCTGTGTGTGTACTAATGCCTAATTTTTCAGTTTGGCCTAGTCATGCAAAATTATATATTTACTTTCCACTGTCGTGCATTTTTACACTCAGGTGACAATTGATGTTGCCAGCCAGAAGCAGGTGTCATCCAGAAGGTGAATCTGGCAGTGCTTCTCCTTTTAACTAATTCAAAATTCTTTTTATTCAAATGTTTGGGTATGTCTTTTGTTCTTATTTCTAAGGGTAGTTTCTTTGTCGGATGAGTGATAGTTTGTGGCCATGGAAGGCGAAACTGTGGAACCTGGAACAAAGATCGCTGTGATTTCCAAGTCTGCCGAAGGTGCTACGCATGTGGCTCCATCTGAGAGTCCAGGGGAGAAAGCTGCTCCTCCGTCTCCTCCTGCTGAGAAGATTGAGGAGAAGCAAAAGCCCAAAGCTGAACCTGCTCCAGTTTTGAATTATAATTCATTGGAATTTCTCTTAACATCCACATTTCATTGGGTTCACTACCGTGGGACTTGTCATCCTACATAACATGCTTTAGGAAATTTTTTAACACAGGAAACAAGCAAAACACCTAAAGAAGGCCCTTAAGTACCATATAGATTTATGAATATTCAAAATCTGTTTGGGGCACATAAAAGATGATATGCTTATCATGCAATCAGACAACACTTATCGGATATAGTAATCTTGGAGAAAAAGGTCTTTTACTTAATTGATATGGCTTTTGAAAGAAACTAAATAGATTCTTCGTTATCTTGGTCATAATATTTTCTCATGCAACACGTGAAAACTACGAAAGCTAGAACTGAAAAAGTAGCTCTCCAAGTCCTCCTTATCAATTGCTCAACTGAATTCAGTTTACTTCACCTTGTCGAAAGACAATTTCAGAAATGCTATCATAATGGTTCAGGAAAACTGAAGAGCTATGTTTTTTACACACAGGTTATGTAAAAGGACATGAATAATAACATAAAAAGGATTTAGACATCGCACCACTTTCTGTGGAAAACAGCCTCCATTGAGGTAAGATTTCCACTGCTTGGTTATTGAAAGCAACTACCCTGTGGATCAAGCAAATAATCTGTTCAAGACGGTTCACAGTATAAAACAGGGAATCGGTGCCCTGCCCTTCTGAGGGCTGAGGGAGAAAATTTTCTAAGGGAACAAATGGACTGTAATAAGCGAGCTGTTCCAGTTGCTCTCCCGAGCCCGCAGATAAACAGTGCCTCGGGAATCAAACCATCAATATCACAAGATAATTTTGGAGTGAAAATTCAATAAAATATGAACTGAAAGTTGAATCTGAAGCCACAATGTTACCCCAAAAAATAGCATATCAATCAAATCATAATCAAAAGCCTAAATCCTTTTAACAACTCTAACAACCCACCACCCCCACCCAAAATAACAAGGGCAAGACAAACAGCTCTAAATAAACAGACTAGACAATTAAAAAAAAAAATGCGGCAACATGGAATGGATTAGTATTCTTAGCGCAAATTTTAGCTGCACTGCTCTGTCACAGATTGCAACAATTATATCACCAGCAGAAAACTCAACAGCAAATACCTCAAGAATTTTACAAGATGAATAACGTCACTGACCTCATTGGCCCCGAACCAACTGAACATCCTGTCAGAACAGAAAAACTTCATATCAACATATATAAAATCCTATTTCACAAAACACTGCCAAATAGCTAAGCTCAAAATGCATACCCCTCATAGCGAGGTGGCAAAAGTTGCGGACGGGTCTGCATCCTTGAAAAAGAGCCACTCGTTCATCCGCAACTGAAGCAATCCTTCGCCCCGACGCTGCAGATCTAGATTTCAGCAGCGACTGTCCTAAATTCTGCGAACACAAGCAAAGTAGGGCCAATAAGGAATTCGCTGCCAAGGATCACGAGTCCATGCAACACAACAAGAACTGAAATCTAGAGCTCTAATAACTTCATTTACCGAAGCTGATGATAAACCTCCTCCAGAAGCTAATCTTCGCCTCACGACGCCCAACATCATGACCTCGATCTTTCTGCTGAAACACAAACCAACCCATAACAAAATGTTCAGACAACAAACGACCCAAAAACATAAATGAACGGAAAAAAACAATCAAAGCATCAGCTCATGATCTCGCACCAGTCCAGCACCTATCTCTCTCTCTCTCTCAATCAAGCTTCACCGAGACCCACTGCTGAGAAAGACCCACGATTCTGGGCGCTCAACTCTTTCTTCTCTGATTCGAAATCTTGTGGCCGATCGGAGATGAGCGGCTGTGCTTGAGGAATTTCTGCCCTCTCTCTAGGTTTTTCTAGAGGAAAAGCACGTAGCAAGCGAAATTGGCTAATTAACGGGTGGAAGCTTTTTCAGGAAGCTGACTTTCAAATTAGGAAGAAAATGAGGACTTAAAAGGGGATAGAAGGAGCCGTGCGAATATAATCCAACCTCGCCGGTGCCTTGCGCAATTACGGGTTTGCCCTCAATTACTACATTTCGGTGATTCAGACAAAAATCAAGACATAATCATCGTGTCATTCACTTGCGGCGTAGGTCGACTCTGTGTGCCCGGCGCGCTCGAACGAAGATCATGATTCAAATTCAACATATTTTCGATGACGATGACGGAACTCCTATGATCATCATTCTGTCTCATTTATTTATCAAGCTAAGACAGAAATTTATGCACCAGGGGGTTGTTTTGAATTAAAAAGAAAAACAAACAAACGAAGATGGAATATGCTGATACTCTTTCAAGTGAATTGACCAAATTTCGTTATGAACGGTGAATCCAATCAAGAATGCATTAGTTCATTTTCCTATTTGAAGTGTAACGTAATTGGCTTACATAAAGAGTGTGTTACGGCTCTTTAGTGGGGGCATATGATTGGTCTTTTGCTCTTGATAGGCATTTGGCATCATGACTAAGCATATCTTTTTATGCTTACGCCGCCCAAGAGTAAAAACAAGTGTTTATCCTTACTGATTTGATAGAATTTGGGAGAAAAACATCAAACTGAGAAAGTAGTTGATCTGGAGAGAGAGAGAATCAAATATTTGGAGACATTAGCATGAATAGTAAGTCAATAATCAAGCATTGGAAGTTCATGGATCACGTAACTTGGTTTCTCGATTCAAAAAGTTTTAAATCTATTATAGTCTTGCCAATTTAATCCTAAACATTTAATTTTGTCAATCAAGTCCGAAACCTTTTCAAATTTTGCCAATTAATCTTATCCGGCCAATGTTGGCTAAAAACTATTGATGTGAACGCAAACTTCTTACGTTGCACTATCAGTATTAACTTAAACAAAAATTAAAAATATTTTAATATTCTTTTTGAATTTTCTATTTATTTATTTTATCTTCCCTTTTCATCCTTTTCTTTTGTTTCTCTTTACATTATTTCTTCTTCTTTTTTCTTCCCTTCTTTCCTCTGCCAACCATCAATGAGCCTAATGACCATCATCGAAGGTTGTTGGCCTCAGGTGAGGGCTGCCCTCGCTAGCCCTTAGCAAGGGTAACCCTCTCCTAGTTTGCATCAACCGCCCTTGGCTGGTGAGGGCAAGCCTCGCCCCACCCCCAATCTAGCAAATAGAAGAAAAAATGAAAAAAAAAAAAAAGTAAAGGAAAACAGTGAAAAAGGAAAAAAAAGATAAATAATAAAAAATTTTGAAAAAATATTAAAATATTATTTCAACCCATGTGAAGATGTTCTCTCTTGTCACTATTCACCATTCACTATAGCAGTTGCTAGAATACTATTCACAAATGGTGTTACTATTTATTTGGTCCACGTTATCACTATGCTACATAGAATAATCGATATCCACTTCAGCTATTTCTAATCATAATTGATCAATGGACTCAATTGACAAAACCTAAAAAGATTTGAGACTCAATTGACAAAATTAAAAAGTTTAAAACTTTTTGAACAATTCTCGCATGTTCTCTCAATGATCATGTTATGTTAATTTTAGGTCTAGCTCAAACATCGTATGTATATTAATCACGTTGCAACTTGGAATAATACGATTTTCAACAGGAATCCAATTCGATCTTTTATAAAAAGAAAAACATGGACCGAATTAGATATTGATAGGACGGCACCACGGGCATCATAAAAGGAACGACACAAATGCACAATGGTAACTAAGTGCCACAAAGTGCACGATGTGGAAGCCCCTTCTTGAGTTATACTCTCATATCCGATCTATGTAATCCTATGCGATTTTAGCTGTATGGTATACATAATTGGATAAAATCTGTGTGGGCTACCGTATATTATTTACCATATCTGGTCCTTAGCTTAGGCGGTGGACTTACCAACTGTGAGATCTGCTTATTTAGAACGGAGACCGACTCACTTACAATGTTTACGAATTGACTGATTTGAGCACGCTAGGAGAGATTGAGTTCCTAGGATAAAAGTGCTCGATGGAAATTAAGTGAATTTCGGGGCGTTACGATAAATTTTGGTATAAGAGCTAAGTGAATTTTGGAATGTTAAAACAAAATAAGTGCACGTTTACTTGGCAAAGTAGGCTGCTACAAATAATCCAAGGACAAGACAAAGCAAATTAATACAATTGAATAATTAAGATTTGGAGTTTGGGTCCTTGTTTGAGACTCAATTAGCCACTTCGGGTCTTTATATTTAAGACTCAATCGACCGCTTCGGATCCTTATTTGAGAAAATATCCATTTTAGGTCCTCTTTTGAGAAAACAACTCCACTTATGATTCTTATTTGAAATTTTCCCTGAGGCAAAAACGTAGGGAGGAAACTTATTGAATTTCAGGTGTCACAATTAATTATGGCATAAGACTACTAGCTGTCAATTATTCAATCACAAGACAAAGGAAATTAATGCAATTGAAGAACTGAATTTCCAGAGATACACGACCCAACACATAAACTAATACACGTCGCAATCGCAAACGGTCATACCAGAACACTATGCTAATATCTTCTCTAGAACTTAGATTGAATTTGGCCAACAATATTCTTATCAACTTGGAATGCTTTGGCAAGAATGTCCATGGCAATATCAGGAGTTGACCCAAACACTGCATTTACAACGGTGATGACACCCGGTTTTGGCTACCGAGAGCGGCAATGGCGACAGCATTTACGGTACCGGCATTCCTCTGGAAATGGACAAGGCCGTGAGGAAGACAAGCACATCACCCTTTTGGAAGACCTAGGAGATGAGGCGATTGTCGGGGTTGGAGGTGATGAACCCAACTGCGAGGGTCCCTTCCAAGACAACCAAAATCTCGGCGGCACATGGGCGAGTGTGGGGCGGGTTGGTTCCCCATGGTACGTAATCGAGGCGGGCCAAGGAGATGCCGAGAGAGTTGAGCCACGAAGACCGGGGTAACCCCTGAGGCGACCGTGTTGGCTGCGTTGCCTGGAAGATGGAGTCCACTGAAGGAGAAGTCATTTGCCTGGACTGTTTTGGGGTCCTTGCAGGCCAAGCCGTTCACAAGCACTGCACAATTTTAATGAGGAAACAACTAATTAATATGACTAAAGCAGCACACGTTAATGTGCTTCACTACTATACAAAGAAAAGACACCCTTTTTTAACGTACAACTTTCTCCAAATAGCTAGTAAATACTACTTCCCTTCCATTTGCTGGAAATAAAATCCTTGTTCACTCGTAGAAGAAGAGATGCTGCCTGGGACAAAATTCCAGAGTAATCGCTTGCATTTAAAACACAAATTGCCCAAATACATGATGGAGCAAATTTCTAATTTAGTCGTACATCCCCATAAGGTCTAGATTAAAGATCCACACATAACTCGTAAAATAACTCCATGATAAAAATTACAGACTCTCGGGAAATAAAGGTGAAACCTAAATTCTGAACCTTCATATTAACTTTCTTCGAGAGGTCTACAACATCAACCATGTAACTTCACGCGTCAAACTAGTTAGCGACCATATCTCTTGACCAAGTTTTTTAATTTGATAACTTGTTGCCGAAAACGAGAGGAATGTATTCTCTTTAGAAGTCGATTCGGTTTTTGTCCTATTGTGTGTTTAAAAGCACAGGCAATAATCTATTTGGTACTTCGTTAATCTATGAGTTGAGTATAATATCCATGTAATTAATTACTGTGACTAAAATTAAGATGAGGGAAATAGTCTGAAACCCTAAATTCTAATTAGATGATCTACCGAGTAAATTTGAATGCACCATACGAAATCAAGCCAAAGGTGGTGTTATGAAATATACAATTTAATTATTATAATTACCAACTTCTCTCTCTGGCAAAAAAAAAAACCCATTTCTTGTTATTTACCAATCTATTTTTAACTTTCTTACGAACACCTTAAATTTACCAATTACTATATGAAATAAACAACTTTGATTCAATTCATTTATCTGTTTTACTCCAATTAGATTATCAACTAGTTCTAGATCACTATCTCTCATTTGAGTTTGTTACCAACGATTATTTGGTTTTTATGGTTTACCATTTTCTCGGTTAACTTAATTGGCAATAAAGTTGACAAGTCAACAAATAAAGGTTGGTAAATTAGGTCGTAATTACAAAAGATAAATAATAGTTGATAATAGATTAGAAAAGTCAACATTTAAAGAAATTAAACTTGGTAAGTAACTCAAATAAGAATTAGTAATCCAAAACTAGTTGGTAGCTTAATTAAAAAAAGTTGGTTAGTCTCTCTAATTAAGGTTAGTAGTTTAAAAAAAAAGTAAATTCAACGCTTTACCAAGAAATGCATACTGGTAAGTAATCTAAATGAGAGTTGGCAATCAATTACTATGTAATTCCAATTAGATTTCCGAACCAAGACAAACAAAAATTGGTAACTCAATAGAATCGGTGGTAAATAAGAAAAAGCAATTGAACACCGGTAAGCAACTCAAATGAAAGGTTTTTATCTAAAGCTAGTTGGTAATTTAATCTAACAAAAGTTATTAAGTCACTCTAATTAGTTTGGTAATTGCATCTACCGGTTAGTAAATTTGAAGTATTGGTAAATTATGGAAATTAAAGTTTGTAAGTTAAGTATAAAAATTACAAAATCTCAAACAGTGAATTTTTTTTTTTACCAAAATGTTGGTGAGCTAAGTTCCTGAAAAAAGTCCCAATCATATTTCTACTAAAAGTTTTTTTGACACTTATCAACACCTATTGAATTTTACCAGCATGGAAAATTGCTGTTGTGCTTGCTCATTCTTTTCAGAGTTGTGTTTTTTCTTTTTCCCTTTTGATAAGCAAGAAATTTGATTTCTTAAAATGTAAACTAAGTTAGCTACAAGCCCATAGCAATCAAGACAACACAAAATAATAGCCAGTTTAAAAAAAAAAAAGAAACTTCTTCTCTAGGCCATACTTGCAATTCATCCGGATAAAATAAACGGTCCAACGAGACCAGACAAATCCTAATATCAGTTGAAATACAACTGAAAACACACCCTAGAAGAAAGATCAGTATTATGCAATCAGAAATTTCTTAGCTGCCAAATCAAAGTCTCATATAGCTTTCCCATTTAAATTGCATTGAGCCCACAGAAAAGCTTCATCAAAAATCACATATGCAAACAGAAATGTTCCGATCTTTAAGCTGGCACTGGCGGCGGTCAAAGGTAGGCTATGTCGACGATGGTGGCTGCACGAGGTCAGAGGTTTTCATTTCTTGGGGACAACTAGTAAAAAGATGTAGAAGAGACGTTAAAGAGATTTTCAAGTGGAAAATGAGCCTTTTCAATAACGATAACTAAATGCGGTACGAACAACTAAAAAAGCAGATCAAATCTATTAAATAATACAAGGACAATACACGTAAATAAATTTCATTCAATAGAAAAAGTTGAATTTTCAAAGATACATGACTCAACGCAGGCTTAAACAGACGACCTAATGCACTTTGCTATCCCAAACATCAATCGCCGAAAATTCTCCATCGATATCATGTCTAGAATTTAGACTGAATCTGCTTGACAACACTTTGATCAACTTGGAATGCTTTGGCAAGAATGTCTGCAGAAACATCAGGAGTCGATCCAAACACGGCATTACCGATGGTGATGACCCCAGGGTTCTGGCTTCCAAGAGCTGCGATAGCGAAGGCATTTCCAGTGCCGATATTTCTCTGGAAATGAACAAGTCCTTGAGGGAAGACGAACACATCACCCTTTTGCAAGACCTTGGAGATGAGGCGGTTGTCAGGATTGGATGTTATGAACCCTACTTCAAGGGTTCCTTCTTGGACCATTAAAATCTCCGAGGCACGAGGGTGAATGTGGGGTGGGTTGATTCCCCATGGGGCATAGTCAACGCGGGCCATGGCGATGCCGAGAGTGTTGAGGCCCGGGAGCTGAGCCACGGTCACCGGGGTAACCTTCGAGCCGACCGGGTTCGATGTGCTGCCTTGAAGGTGGAGCCCACTGAAAGAGAAGTCATTGGCCTGAACCATTTTGGGATCCTTGCAAGCCAAGCCATTCACTAGCACTGCCATGTGAGGAACAAAATTCGAATGATATTTCTTAGTAAACCATCTGAAGTGGGAAAAAAAGTCTGTCTAAGCAGCGCAGCAAAAGACTTATGCTCGAAAAAGAAAAAAATCAACGAAGAGGGCTTCTTTACAAATCTTCGGGATGATGAAAACCCACTCCGTTGCAATCTCCTGAAAAATATGTCTTACTGACTTAATGTTTACAATGATTTTGGAAAGGTTTGTGCAAGATCTCCTTTCGTGGTATTGATATAGATTCTAACTAATGAAAAGAACTTGAACTTAATAAGTTATCATCTGATAATTGAAACATGTTAGTTCCGCGTACCGTGCGTGGTCGAACCTATACACAACAAGCGTAATCTGCGATACGTACACGTCTGTGTTTGTATATTAGCCACTAAGTTCACCCACAGGGTTAAAATTGTTTCCCCTTCACTCTCTCAAATAATTTAGAGGCAGAAAGCTTTATTAAACTCTTCCAGAGCAGAACATAACATAAGAATTCTGGACAAACCCGAAAGTTCTTGAGGTGATGGTGGTGCAGCCTAAGGTAATTTTTATTTTTATTTTTACCTGGACTGCCCGATTGAGCAACGCAGAAATCCTGAAGAGGGCTATGATCAGCTGCTGCTGCAAAAGCAATAAACAGACCCAAGAAACAAATCGAGAGTATACTTTTTGCCATCTCTACAGCCAAAATTTCCGCGAAAGTGAAGCGCTTTAACTTCAATGAAGATGGAGAACTTTGTACGGTGGTGGATGAAATGCTGTGAGGAGGTAGCTACTATATATATACGTGCATGGGCATAAGCAACGAAGATTCACTAAAGTTGATGAGTACAGACATACTATAAATTAATATGAGTTGGCGGACTCTTGCTGCGGAGGAGTCATCTTGACCGGCCGTCCATGAGAGGTCTTTGGAGTTGTCTGTTTGTCATCAAACTCACGATAAAACATCTCATATCTCCTTAACGGTAGTTCCTTTGAACAAGTCCTCGCTTGCTGCCAAGATGAATGGGAATGGTTCTTACCCAAATTTAGGTTTTCCATTCGGCGTTGTCCCATTAGGCATTTAAAAGAAAGAATAAACAATGCTAGAGTAATAATAAGGTTGATTTAATAAATAAATTCAATAAGTGAGGCGGCAGAATTTGGATTACAATCTGGCACGTCACTTTATAAACTAAGTTAAAGGGTCCTAATGTATAGAGGAGATGATTACCCAATTAATCCTAAACCTATTTCACAAATCAAAATTTTTAATTTTCTCAACGTAGTTCTAAATCTTTGTGCAAAATTCCAATATAGTGTTAGGTGTGTGGCCTAAAGAAACCATGTGTTCTTGCGATTTGGGTATTTTATTGTACTTTTAATTTTATTAATGGGAAAAACGTGTTCATTCATTTTGTCCAATTACTTTAATGAATAAAGTCCATAAGATCAGTTGTGACCGAGCCTATTGTCGAGACGTTGAGAATATGTGTGATAGATTTTCAATTAGACTCGATCTTTAAATTGTTCCCCATTAATGGATCATTGAGTGGATGTCAATGATCTTGTTGAAATCGATGCATTCTAAACTTATCTATTGAGTATTAAGTACTTAAAGGGATGACGAGTCACAAGTCATTAGACATTAGATGTCCAAGTTAGGACGCAGGTGCTCATATTGGATGAGTTCATTATACATGACATACGTTGAATGATTAGTGAACATGGAAGCTTCATGTATGGTTAATGACTAATTATTCAGCTTTGGTCGGGTGCAAATGATCCTCAGACTTGAGGCACGATATTAGCTTGTATGTCGAATAGCTATGGTTCACAAGTGCACACATTGGCAAGTCAATAATCCATCTCTGTACTTGATGATCATAGTTTATTCGCATATGAATTCATAGGTGTACACAACAATGGAATCTGTCTCCTCGTTAATACGAGATTGATGTCCTATGTGATCTAATCATGATAGTGCATTGAAAATCCTAGAGCCAAGAGAGAGAGATCTGAGAATGGAGGTTGGTTTTGGGGGGTTTAGAGAGAGAAAAATCTGGTCAAAGATGGAGGAGAGAGAGAGAGAAAAAGTAGTTTTAGATATTTAAAATTTCAAAACTCAATTATTGGAGTTACCATTCACCGAAAACACCATAAAGTTGAACGAATCAACTGATTTTTGAACTATTAGTGAATTTTCAGACTGATAGGGGATTGAGCCTCAATAATTTCGGTCAAATGGTCAAATTGGTCAAAAAGATGACCAACGAGACATTTTCTCGAAAATCGTGTAATTTCAGGACCCGTAGGGGCTCAATCGTTGTTGATTTGATTCAACCGTGATTAGAAAATAACTCAGAATACTGCTAACCAATTTTTCTAGCCTCGCTAAAATTACTAACACCCTATAGCCATGGATTTTAGCACAAGCCGGAGGTGAGATGGCAATTTTCAATTTTACCTTTTTCTCTAAGCATTCCAATGCCAAGCTACTAATTCACGCCTTTTGAGGGGACATCCAATTTCATCCCCGTAACACTCTTGGGTCGATTGTCTTATTCCAAAACTCAATTTGCGGCCTCATTCATAACACGACAGCTTTAAATAAATTCTCAAACTAACGAGTAGCTTTATGAGTCACGTGTATCGACCATTTGGTCCACGTACTTATATTCCTAGCTACCCTTTCCCTTTGGTTAGTTATCTCAGAGTGGCCAGCTCCGAGTGAGATTTATTTATAGCGCCTCCATGAAATAACTATTATGTATTTAAATTCAAAAAAAAAAAAAGATTGAAACTTAGGATGTCACAATTCATACCCCCTTACAGAAATTTCGTCCTTGAAATTTACAACGCACCCAAACAACAACCTACTCAAACAAGTTGGAGAACTTGCGCCTCATATCATCTTCATTTTCCCACGTGGCGCCCTCTGCTCCGTGGTGCTCCCAGACCACTTCGACCAGTTGGATCATTTTGTTCCCCAAAACCTGTTCCCTCCGGTCCCTCTATCCTTACTGGTTTTTCCATGTACAAGACTCAATTGTCTACTTCAGTGACCCCATGATCGAGTACATGCTAAGGGCCATTTTGCATTTCTTTAACCATGGACACAAGAATGACGCTACAAATCTTGGGCTTGGCCTCCCTTTCTTCCAAATTGGGACAAGCCTCGCGTCGACGATACCTTGAGGGAAAACATAATTTCCTACTTGAAATTCCTAAGATCTGCGCCATCTATCCACATAACTCCTTGGCGACTTTGAGCAGTTCTTAATCTTTCTTGGATCATCTTGATTACATTAACCAAATATTGAACCAACTATAAGTCCGCTATACTTCTTTCGCCCACCTCGTTCCAACACAATGGAGTCCCGCATGCCCTGCCATACAAGGCTTCAAATGGCGCCATTCTCAAGCTCTGCTGATATCTATTTATAGGCGTACTCCACCAGATGAAATTGCCTTTCCCATCCTCCTTAAAATCTATTGTACAAGCTCTCAACATGTCGTCCTTCATTTCAATTCGCATTCTCTTCCCTGCCCTTCGCTACATTACTTAGGTATCTATTCCTCGGAGTGTTCACATTCCGCAGTCTTATCCTTCAACATAGGTCATCACTGATCTTAATACTCGCAGATTTATCTGGTTATAACATTATTTTATACCCTCTCAAATAAACTAAGGATACTCTAAACTTACTTTCCATACTCACAAATCCATAAAGCGTCACTTAGAAACAAAATATTCATCTCATTTCTTTGGGTAGTCCGTCTCTTATCACCAAGGACATGCCCAATTCATTTGTCAACTCATGACATCTAATTCACATGTCATGGCTCCCAATTTCTGGTATCCCGTCTTTGATTGCCCTATATCATGCTCATGGCTTAACCTAAACGCTCAAGCACCATAAGCAACCGGTATCTCAAATGTTAGATACTTAAAATCAGTATAGAGTACTCTTTCTTGGTCATCACTCGCATCAAGATCACAATCATTATATCAAGTTAGGGCCTTCATCCAATGTCAGTATCTTAACCACCGAGCTCAATTTTATCCGTGCTTAGCACCCTACAATCATCGCTTGCCTTCTTGCAAATCACCTATTTCACGTGCCTTTACAATATCAGTTTTCGCCTTTCTTAGTTAACCGTCTAAGTATCATAGGTGACCCTGATACCCAAGATTAAATACTTAAATTTCAGACTAATGTAACACCTTTCGTTGTCTCCATTCATAACAAAGTCGTAATAACAATCAAACTAGCCCATAATCCAATGCCACTGCTCGCCTTCTTGCGAGCCTCACCTTATCGTCCAAAAACTTCCGGTAATAATCAAATCTAAAACCATCAAGATCTGACACCAGTTCAAGCTTATGATCCGCAAATGTGGAACCATCGTAATTCCATATCCATTATCCGTTTTCCAAGGTTGGCCATCATGATTGACTATTCAAACCTATCATTAGGTTGGCTCAATCTTACCCATCACCCGATTCCATTGTCAACCATTATACAATATTCTCAAGGCAGAAAGATCATTACACTTACGCATGATCAATAACCCTTCGTCTAATCGGTAGTCTAAGTTACTACCAATCCTCTGACAATCCTTGCAAGAGGACATCGGAAAGTACCTACCATTATGATATCGACCGTCTTTGGTTCCTTAACAAATATACTAGCCATAGATGTCCATTGATAAGTTGTCCTCATTACCCTTTGTACACCATTCATTTTCGCATCAATTCTTATCAATTTAAACTTTCTAGCCCCAAAAACGATCATCACTACTTGAAGATCAATTGCCGACGCTCAATCTCTGATCTTCACTTCTGGTCATTATTTGGATCGAGATCATCGCTGAGAAAACCCAACATGTTCTATATCAGAATGTTCCAAATTTCCCCCTTGTTGTGGACCTCTCCCCACCAGTTAGGGCTATTAATAAAAATCAATAACTTAAACCATCAAAGTACCACACCAATTCGGACCTATAATTTGCAAGGATTGAGTATCATAGATTTCGTACACATAATTGCTCTAAACAAGTTAACCACCAAGCTCTAACGATTCAAATATTAATCTTAACCTTCTAAGTATGTCAGCCACCTAACTGTTGGTCATTACACTATGTCATCGAGTTGAGCATTGACAATCTAGAATCATAATCATACAATTCAACAGCCCTTTGTTTATAAGTAAATCACCAAACTTCAAGCATAATCGTTGGTCCAAATCATATCTAAGGCTTCCTGATTCTCATTAGCTTCCTTCCAGATCCCAATTATATCATCACTTCGGCCGTCAATAAGGGTTCGATAACTAAGACCATCAAAGTATAGCAAAAGTTGAAACTCATTTAATCCACAGGCATCAGTTGTCTCGTTACAGTATCGCCTTCACTGGTCATGTCCATCAATAGATTCTCTTTACATTTCAACTACCTTAATCATCTCAAAATCGAAAATGCCCTATTTTCAAATTGTACTATCCCTCAACCGCACATAAAACACAAAGGTTAATCCCTACGGTTACCTCCTTACTGCGGCGGTGTCTGCCTTATTATTTGTTGTTGTGGACAATCCTTGACTTGATGGCACCGATGACCACACCCAAAACAGACTTCTGTCCCACTTGGGCAAGAGTTGTTCCCATGCTTATGTCCACAATTTCGACACGTTACACCACTAAAAAGGTGTCGGCTTTCTTATAGTCTTTTCAGCAGGAGGGGCAACCTTCAATTGTCTACCACTGACCTTTTCCCAAGTTTCGACTATCTCTGTCGGGCATGAACCGCGATCCAGATGCGGCAACCCTTTCTATCATGTCCCTTTCAACCTCTTGTGCCCTCTCATAATTCGTTCCATAATCCCTTTAACTGATTCGGATCAACTGACTACGGAGTTCCGGCTTCAGCCAATCATGAAACCTCCTAGTCTTATCCCAGGGATTTTCTATCATCCTTTAGGCAAACTTCGACAACCTTGCGAACTCAGCTTCGTACTGATCCATGGTCATCTGACCTTGTCGAAGTCGCAAGAACTCTTTTATTTTTCGTTCTTGGGTAGCCTCTGAGATATACTTCACATTGAACGTCTTACAAAAGGCTGTCTAATTATGTACTACTCCTTCAGGGAACACTCTCCCTTGAGTAGCCTTCCACCAATCACTAGCTGTGCTCTGCAGTTGGTGCATCGCCAATGTAACTTTCTCTTCCTCTATGCATCCCAATAAGGCAAAAACTTTTTTTTTCTAATTCCTCAATCTATTGGGACACCACCTCAGGTCCTCCACTTTCATTGAACTGTGGTGACTTTAGCTTCAGAAACTACTCGACTACCTGATGCTTAGATTTTCAAATGGGTTAGTAGTTAATTGCTATCATTTTGGTATGGGTGAAATTGACAAAAAAAGTCTTAAACCTTTTGCATTGTGCTGCCCATTCCAAACCTTTTTTTGTGCCAATTCAGTCTTAAATCTTTTGCATTTTGTGTCAATTTACTCCATTTGGTCAACTTTGATGGACTGGTGCTAATGAGGTCATTTTTAATAATACTTTAATATTTTTTTCAAAATTTTTATTTATTTTGTTTCATCTTCATCCTCCAGCTAGTTGCCAATTTAGTGATGGGCTGGAGGCAAGGGTCGGCGAGACCATTGACATAGTCGACGCTTGGTGAGGCCGGCACCACCATTATTAGGTGAGCTTGGCTACCCCACAATGGCGACACCATGGCCAAGCAAGCTTGAGCTCAACTAGCCATGGTGTCGCTTGATTCGGGCGAGCTTCAACCATGGCAAGCTCACCCAGACCTAGCGACGCCATGGCTGGAGGAGCTCGAGATACTATCCAAATGCATAAGTGAAAGTAGCATAATAATCCCAACAACAACGAGAAAGAAAGTTGAGATTTCTCACTTTGTTGCTCCTTGTGTTGTGTGGCTTTCACTTGTGGGCGATCCAAGATCAAACAGCCTTGGAAGGTCATGAGAGAGGAGGAGGATGCTAACTGCGATGGAATTCCAATGGACATGGCTCAGTCACAGTTTCGCAAAACAAACAAAACAGCAAATCCTTACAAGTTTGCAAGTGTCTTTAAAAATTTAAAACTTCAAGCACACGTTTCTAGATCTAGGCAAACTTGCTATGTCCATGCATGCATTGAGCTTACCTAGAATTGGTGATGTTATGGTTGGTGAGCTTGAGCTCACTCGGCCATGCGTTGTTGTTGCTAGGCAAGGTCGAGCTCGCCCAGCAATGGCGACATCAGCCTCGCCTAGCATCAGCCACATCAATGGTCGGCAAGGGGCCCTTAGAATCTCTGCAGCTTAACCTTATGTACTTTACCCCAGAAGCTCTACGGTTTGACAAAATTACTTGGATGCCTCTTGTATTTCAAAAGCTACTCTTACAATATGTATACAATTGAACAAAAAGTTTCTTATTGGAAAAGTAACTGATATGTCTATGTGGCATAGTTAATAT
Source organism: Psidium friedrichsthalianum (assembly GCA_019149425.1). NCBI lineage: Eukaryota > Viridiplantae > Streptophyta > Magnoliopsida > Myrtales > Myrtaceae > Psidium > Psidium friedrichsthalianum. The sequence continues at coordinate 25,596 of JAGVVM010003078.1, forward strand.
TTTCTCCAACTAATTGCTCATAATTGATGATGCCACGTGTTGTAAATAACCAATGGTGTAAAGAGAGAGAGAGAGAGAGAGAGAGAGAGAGAGAGAGAGAGAGAGAGAGAGAGAGAGAGAGAGATTTTGATTTGGGTCAAAATTACTAAAAAATTGGGCACAACTTATAAGCCATTCCTAAACAATGCAGGGAAAAAAAATCAACAGAGCAGAAAGTTGAACTTTTGGACAAATATGACCAAACGCAAGCTTAAACAAATGAATCTATTGACATTTCTATGGCATAATGTCATCTTAGATACTACCCATTAGTTTCTTCTCTAAAATTGAGAGGTTTGATAGCCATTAAAGTAGAGTCCGAATCCTTTAGATTCAATTGCCTATATAACTAAATCTTCAGTTTCCATAAGTATAGTTCTTCAAAAATGGAAGTTTTCTTATCCCATGGAAGGTAATTTCCAATCAAAGATATTCTGCCAATCTGTTTGTAGAGTAATCCTATCAATCAAAGATTATAAACTTCCATATGTAACACTATTCAACCAAAAACCTACCAACATGGATCATCAAAATCTAGAAAATGTATATTACAGAATTTGAACATTATCCAGAAACAAAAGGATCTCTTGAATCTTAATAGATTAATAATAATGAATATGAGCTTGACAAAGTCCTTGTTTGTATTTCATGTAAGTCTTCTCCCATGATAAAAGTTGAATCTTTAGAAGTAACATTCTACTTCATCTGAATAACATTATTCAACTTTATTCAGAAGCAAATATATGATGACTTCTTCTTGAGTCTGAACACTAGGATTGAAATAGTGTAAGCTTGTTCATTCACAATTAAACTTGCAACAATGTATTTCGAAGTATTAACCAAATTTTTACTAAAGAAAAATAGTTTTGTCAGAATCAAAATATTCAAAGGAATGTTTTCTCAACAAAATGCCCTGGCAAGGATATCTACCGAAATGTCGAGAGTCGACCCAAACCTAGCGTTACCAGTTGTAATGCCACTTGGGTTTTAACTACCAAGGGCTGCAATAGCTACGTTGTACTGGTGCCACTATTTCTTTGGAAGTGGATAAGGCCTCGAGGGAATAAGAACACATCACCCTTTGGTAAGATTTTGGAGATCAACCATACTTTTATAGCAAAATGAAAATCTTGGTGGCTCGTGGGTGAGTGTGGAGTGGATCAATCCCCAAGGAGAGATGTTGATGTGTGCTAGGGAGATTCCAAGATGTTAAGACTTGGAAGCTGGGTCGAAGTCACAGGGGTAAACCTTGGAGCAAACAGGGTTTTGACGTGTTTCCTAGAAGATAGAATCCACCGAAGGGGAAGTCATTTGCCTAAACTGCTTTGGGGTCTTTTCAAGCAAGGCCATTCACGGGCACTATATTGTAAGGACCAATCAAATTGGAGAAGTAGCAAATGGTATTGTATTGACTAGTGAAACTTGAAACTTGCAAGATCAGAGGGAAACAAATATTTGAAAACAAGAAACAAAACCTACTCTAGAAGTAGTTTGTACACTTTTCTCTTATCTTTATGTTACTCGTGGGTTTAAGAATCTCTAGAACATCACTTAGGCTATGTTTTCACCTAATGGACATTAAAAAACATTTCGGTCCACGGATTATATAAGGGCATGTATGAAGCGTGCATTTTCTCAAATGAAACGTGCTCTCAAATGATATAACATAAACAGATAAGCAACTGCACAGAAGGAGGTCACTTTCCAAAGAAAGAGTCTCGTCTTTGTTTTTGGTTGTCCCTATTGATGAGAATCTATGTGTTACTAGATACAAAATGGACCCAATTCTCTCTTCCATAACAGTGATGATAGTGTGTGGATATATTGAGTAAGAAGGCTATTAGACACCTAAGAAGCATTAGTTAGCGAAATTGTCCCTTGACCAAGTGCACGTTTGAAGCCAAAGTAAGGTCTCTTTCTAATCTTCCATTCGGCTTTTGTTGCATTATCATGCATAAGACAAAGCATAAATTGTCAAGCTAAATTAAGGCTCTACAACTATTTGGTCTCTTTGTTTTTTTTTTTTTTGGTATCGAAGGTGTTCGGGCCAGCGTCCGTACGGATCGCGCACCTCAACTAATCCTCCGAAGGGCTAGCGCAGCATCCCACCGCCACGACCTTCCGTGTAAATCACCGACACCCAGTGAGGTTCGAACCCAAGACCTCTCGTGAAAGGACCAGAGCGCAAACCAACTAGGCCACCGATGGGTGGATACTATTTGGTCTCTTTGTTTTTTTGTGCAATATACAAGAAAATTGATGTTTAATGATCTTCTTCTCTTTTATGTATTTTTGGCAGCTAATGGTTATGGAAATGAGAATGGACAGGCTTGGTTGGAAGGCTTTATTGGGGGTGACAATCAACCTAAAAAGGGGGTTGACTAGGTTGAGTGATGATTTGAAAAAAAAATTGTGAAATAATAAACAATCACGAGTGATAATGTTATAGTGCAGTGAATTGGTGCGAGTGATGTTGGTAAGTAAAGTAGATAATAGCATAGCAGATCACACTCAAATTTATAGTAATTCGGCTTATGAGGAAGCCATGTCTACTCTCAAACTAATGGCCTTAACAGAGAATGGATTCCACTAGTAATCAGCATGGAAGATTACAATCGTCACATGTCATTCCTATACTACAATAGATCACACTATTCGGACACGAGTACTGCTTTTACACTTGTATGAATGCTCAAGCTATTACAGTGATCAAAGAAAAACACAGAAAAGGAGCAGTGGTGCTAGTAGCACAAGTTGCTTTAATGTGTTTGTGAGATTCTGTGTAGGTTCATTTTTTTTTTCTCAACTCTTTGCTCACTCTTTTCAGCTCAGCTCAACACTAAGCATTATACTTCGAGTCAGATCTATTTCGCTCAAACTTTGTCACCCTTGCTCTTTGTCCTTCCTTCTCCTTATAGACCTCGAAGCTTCATACCAACCATTAAGGTTCGTCAAGGAAGTATAGTTGTCCATCAGAGAATGTATAGCTAGATAACATATACACCAAAGATCCTTATCTACATGGGGAGACAATGGTAGAATTGATCTAGGGTAAAGACGAGAAATACTAGTCCTGGTCAGACACAATTCGTAAGTGTCAATACATCTTCAGTCTTTGTTAGGAGATCAATCACCTCAGTTTTTGTTAGGATATCAATAGGTACAACTCCAAATCGAATGTAAAGGACGATCCTAGAAAAATACTATTCATCCGTACTCTATATAGTGTTAGCCTTCGATAGTCCTTTTTCATGTTTGTCTATGGAATCTAGAGCGATAAATAGCTCTATTCTAAAGTATCAGTAGTCATGCTGGTCTACAAATTTTACACTTTTGTCACACCAATATTATTACTCTAAAGCCAACAAGCGCATGCACAATCACTAGTCCGAACACATAATTACCAATGCTGCTTGCGGGTAACTTGGCAAAAAATTATCAGTGATGATATTGACATGATAACTTGTTGATTCAGTAATAATGATCTTACCACCTTTCATCAGTACCAAAGACTTTCAAGAACACCATCTGGACTGATCCTTCCAAGCTGTCATGATATAACCTCTTGGCACTTGTTCACTCATCCGTCACAATAAGGTTTCACATATTTGCTGATGGTGTAGGATAATTAATAATAGTTACTAATTTCACTAGCTTCACTCGTTATGGTAGACATTAGAAATAGAGGTGATTTTGTAATCATCAAAATAATATATGGATGTTTTTCGACAATCTTCCCCTTTTTGATGATGATAAAAACCTATCTCCGCAGATGTGAAATAACATAATAAGATTTGGAATGTTGCATGTAAGGTAAACAATAATAATCTACTTTATTAGAGAATATGAATATTCAAAGCAGTTGTACTGTAGATCGTAAAGCATAAAGTAATAATATCAATGATTTTATCAAGATGTGAATATAGAGCATAGATCACTAGCAGTCATACTAGTTACAGTTCAATCTATTTGCTTCGCTTGATTTTTACAACCTCCTTTCTATGAACTCCCCCACTACCTGTTTGATCATTTCCCATCAAGTTTTCACAAAGATTTTTTTTCATATTTCACATTCTCATTTCTCTTTCTTTTTCTCTTTCTTGCCCTTTTTGTCACAATAAAAAAGGTTCAGACAAATTATAGCATGTAAGGAGCAGAAAAATATGCAGAAACAATGGAAATAAGCATAGCTTCATTGATGCTGATCTTCGAACTAACGATCATACTGATAGAAGTAAAACAAAAATAGATCAAACTAGTGATTTGGCAATGCAAGAACAGTGCTAATCCTAACAGTACAACAAACAAGTAGGACTGGGGCTGCTAGGAGTTCGGGTCTTTCTCAATTTCTTTTTCTTTGGCTTGGTGGTGGTTGATTCAGGAGAGGAGGATTCTTCAGCACGTCGTGAGGCAAGACAAACAGGATTGTAACATTCAAGATTGATGATTGATCGTTCAATTAGCTTCATGTATTATCCAAAAGACTCAACAGTGCTCTAAAACTTGCTAACTGCAGTGAGTACTCAACATTACTCAACTCATCTTCCCCTCTTGTTGGGCATTTGGCACCATGACTAAGCATATATTTTTTTATGCTTATGCCACCTAAGACTAAGAGTAGTGTTTATCCTTATTGATTCAATAAAAATCTGAGAGAGAAACATTAAACTAAGAAAGCAGTTGGTCCGAAGATAGAGAATCAAATACTAGAAGATATTGGCCATGTTTGGTTCAGCATTTGAAATGAGCTTTGGGGCTCTAAAATCCCTTGGCCAAATGCAAATGTTGTTTGGCAACTTTTTTTACTCACTTTGAGGAGATGCAATTGCATTTCAAATGCTCTCTAAAGACCTTTAGCTCAAAGTATTTCTTGAGGTACTTTGGGAAGTTGCATTTCCGAAATGCAACTACAATTTTTTTAATCTTTTTATTCTTTTTTTATTTTTTATTTTAAGAAAGTAATTAAAAATAAAATAAATAAAAATAAAAATAATTTTATCAAAAAATAAAATAAAATAAAATAAAATAAAATGAAAATAGAAATAATGAAAATAAAAATAATCACATAAATTAATTTAAAAATAAAATAAAATATTTTTAAAATAAAATAAAATAAAATAATAAAAATTTAAAAAATCTAAATAATAGTAAAAATAATTAAAAATTATAAAATTATAAATATAAATAATTAAAAATAAATAAATAAATAAATAAAGTAATTAAAAAATTAAAAAATCATAAAAATAAAATAAAATAATTAAAAAGTCGAAATAAAAAAAATAAAATATAACTAAAGAAATTAATTAAAAATTAAAAATTTGGAAAAATAAAATATAAATAATTAAAAATATAATATAATTAAAGAAAGTAATTAAAAATTAAAAAATTGGAAAAATAAAATAGAAATAATTAAAATTATAATATAATTAAAGAAAGTAATTAAAAATTAAAAAATTGGAAAAATAAAATAGAAATAATTAAAAATTTAATATAATTATAGAAAGTAATTAAAATAAAATAATATTTTTTTGAAAAATAAAAATATTTGAAATAATAAAAAATAATTAAAAATGAATCATTTACAAATGGTAGTTTTTACCAAACAGCATTTACATCAAAGTTGCATCCAAATGCATTTTTAATTATAGTTTACCAAACAATCTTTCCATTTCGCCAAACCCCTTTAGCTAAAAGGTATTTGCATTTTTTCAAAATCCCTTGGCCAAATGCTGAACCAAATAGGTCCATTAGCATGAATAGTATGTCAATAATCGAGCATCAGAAGTTCATGGATCACGTAACTTGTTTTCTTCGTCCAAAAAGTTCTAAATCTCTTGTAGTTTTGCCAATTAAATCCTAAATATTTAATTTGATCAACCGAGTCCTAAACATTTTCATATTTTGCCAATTAAATTCATCTGGCCAATTTTGGCCAAAAATTACCGATGTGGATATGACCTTCCTACATGGCATTATCAGTACTATCGTGAACAAAAATTAATGAAATTTTAATATTCATTTCGAATTTTCTATTTATTTATTTTATTTCCCCTTTTCATCCTTTTCTTCTATTTTTCTTTATGTTTTTTTATTCTTCTTTTTTCTTCCCTTCTTCCTCTGCCAACCATCGATGAGCCTAGTGATGGCCGTCGAAGGTTGTCAGCCTCAAGCGAGGGCCTCCCTCACCAGCCCTTGGCAAGGTTGCCCTTGCCTAGTTTGCATCGGCCGCCCTTGCTTGGGTTGGCAAGGGCAAGCCTTGCCCGATTTGGCAAAGGGAAGAAAAAAGTGAAAAAAAAATGTAAAGGAAAACAACACAAAAGGAAAAAAAAAGATAAATAATAAAAATTTCAAAAATTATTAAAATATTATTAAATTTGGTCCACGTTAGCGCCGTGCCACATAGAATGGTCGACGTCCACTTCAGTTATTTCCAATTAAAATTGATCAAATAGACTCAATTGGCAAACCCTGAAAAGATTTAAGGCTCTCAATTGGCATAATTAAAAGGTTTAGAATTTTTTGAACAATTCTCCCATGTTTTCTCATTAATCTTGTTTTGTTAATTTTGGGCCCAACTCAAACATCATCTGTATATTAATCATGTTGCAACTTGGAATAATTCGATTTTCAATAGCAACCTCATCCAATATTTTCAAGAGGACTATGATCTGCAGCTCCAAAGGTGGAAAAAACACTCAAGATGCAAATCAAGCAGACGCTCTTCGCAATCTCCGAAATGAAAATCTTCACGAGGTGATCTTGCTTAGTTTCCCAAGTGTAAGGAGATTAGTGCTCGTTGTGGGTGGATAATGAGCCCAAGTATTAATACAATTGTGAGAGCAGAAGCAGACGAAGATTCAGATCATTTTAAAATTGAGTAAAACAAGAAATATTCCCATGAAATTAGCAGGCCCGTCACTCTGCCAAAGAGTTATCTAGAACTTAGCCATCAGAGGAATCTGTATTGTCGCTGAACAGAACACGAATGTCCTGTCCTTAAAATAGTGATGGGAATGGTTGGGGGGATAGGTATTAGCGCCGGCAACTTCACACGTAAGAACCAATCAGCGACCATATATCTTGACCAAGTTTTATTAATTTGATAACCTGTTGCCGAAAACGAGAGGGATGTGTTTCTTCTCTTTAGATTAGTCCATTCGGGTTTTGTCCTAGTGCGTGTTCAAAAGCACAGGCAATAACCTATTTGGTACTTCGATATTACTTAATCTATGAGTTGAGTATAACATTCCATGTGACTAGGGTTAAGATGAGGGAGGCCAGTCTAAAATGATACGGTCTTTTGGATGATCTACCAAGTAAATTTGAATGCACCATACGAAATCAAGGCGAAGGTGGTATTATGTAATATACAATTTAATTATTATAACTACTAACTTCTTGCCCTAGCAAAAAAAAAAACATTTCTTATTATTTACCGACCTATTTTTAACTTTCTTGCAAACACCTTAAATTTACCGATTACTATGTGAAATTAACAACTTGTTGACACCTAAATTTTGATTTTCCTTTAAATCATTTATAGTGCACAAAAATGAGAATTAATCTTAGTTCTCACCAAAAACTAATTTTTCATGCATTGCATATTTAATTTTTTGTTTGTCATGCATTGTCATTTTTGCATTTAGGCTAGAGAGAGATGAGCTTAATTTTGAAAGCTGTCTGGACTGAGGTTCATCATAATTTCTGACTGCGCTGACATTGTCAAAGTCCCTCGAGCATGCCTTTAAGCTAGATTGAGTCGGTTAAATGATCATTCTTTGAAAAGGCTTAACTTAATGCCTATTTTTTTTTTTTGGGGGGAGCCAAATCTATGCTCGGAAATTTGTACGAGTGAGCTTGAAATTAAAAGAAATTTTTCGGCTAAGGCATACATGGTGTGCCGCATTTTTAATGGGTCTGGACCCAATTTCAAATATAATTCACCTCGTCTTTAGTTCAATTAATTAAAAGGGCCTTTTAATTAATTATCAATTAATTAATTAGAGCCCGATTTGAGCCTGAAGATGAGCGGTAAGCCCATGAGATATCCAAAATTCGGCTGGTCCCATCACCCTCATCATTTGGCCAAATTTTCCAAGGTCTTTCAATTGATTTGGACTCTTCGAGGTTCGAATAAATTCAGATAATTATCCAGAAAAATAGAGTCCAAAAATCCAAACTCTATCTCTATCGAGCTCTAGATAACCTAGAAGTTTGACTAATTTGGACTCTTCCGGGATCAGAATTTTTTATCCAATGGCTTAAAATGAATCCTACTCTAGCTAGGATTACTAATCCAACGGTCCATATGGAATCCTACTTCGACTAGGATTAGTAGTTCTTAATTTCTATAAATAAGAGGGCTGTCCTAGAGCACCAAGGTTGGCCAATATTCAGAATTGACAAGAGCAAAATAGAGTGCAAAAAGTGAGAAGAGCGAGAGAGACAAAGGGGGGAGCTCAGCCAAGATCTTCCCCCTCGTGCACGCCTCAGCCAAACTGGCTTTTCCCCCCACGGTCAGCAGCCATCTGATCTCCTCAGCTCGCCATCTAGCCATGTGTCGTTGTCCAACTCAACCCTCACCTACTCAGCCATTTCACCAGCCGCTCGGAGCTCCGTCCGACCACCCTGCTCCACCGAATCACCATCACAGCCCTGCTGTCCAACCAATATTCAGCTTCTGTTCAGCATAATTCGGGGTCGGTTCAGCCCAGTTTTGATTAATATTTGGTGACTAACTTTGTGTGATACTTGGTGCTAGAGTTCCTTGTGATTTCGAGCTCAAAAGGTGCAATTTTGTGCAAGGAATTCAGTTGCATGTGTGCTGGAACTTGCGCAGAGAAGGTAAGATCTTATCAATTTTTTATTATGAGTTAAAGCTTGTTTGATTAGGAAGCATGCATATTGATCTTGCATGTCAATGAATTCATATGATTTGTGAGAAAATAAAACCTTTTTTGATTTTTTTGATTTAAAAAAAGGGCGAACTTTTATTGATCATTAAAATCATAACCTTTTGAGATGTTGCTTTAGCATATTTCCTTCAATTCAACCGCATACGCCGCCGTAGAGGCCGCAACTTGAAGTTGCTTCAAACAATTTACGTTTTAGTATATCAAAATCGATTACATTTTGATAATCAATTTTAGTTCATTCCTCTCTATAAAAACTGGGAAAAGTTGAAATTTTCAATGAATTAAAATCTGGATTTTTCTGGTGTTCATCATTCTTTGGCTGATTTTTTATACATGATGGTGACAATTTTCAGATTAACCCTCGAAAAATCGAAATCTGAATCTTGTGGATGATTTTTGCTCCAATAATTATCTCTTGCATCATGTTTGTTTGAATGATCTTATCCTATGATGTCAGATAATATTTTCATGTTATGGATAAGAAAGCATGCTTGATTGGATAAGTATTTGGTTGATTAGGGATATCTTTTGATTTGAACAATTATCTCAAGATCATTGAATTGGTTGAATTTTCTCTTAAGGATATTCAATGATATAGATAATTATTTTATTTTGAGAATTATCTAAATTATCCTTGTAAATCTTATGGATAATTTTCTCAAAGATCAAGATTGAATCTTGGTGAGGAAAGGTGGCCCATATTATTTTCGTTTATGTTTGTTCAATCTTTGCATTTCATCTTTAGTTTAATTAAATGAAATCCCAGAACAATAACTCTCAGTTTTCTATAGTTAATTATGCCAAAAGTTCATTTTCATGTCATAAATATCATCTAATATAAGTTAGGACTATGAGACATCATTTTTTTAAGTTAAATTGGATGATAGCGCATTTTGAGGCTTGTTTTCAAAATGGCTGTCATTTTTTTCGAAAATAAAAACTGTCATTTGCATATTATATAGTTTAGAGCATATTGCCATGTCATTAATTCATGCATATTGATATGTCATATAGTTTAGTTGCATTGCATTTTTTTAAAAAAGAACTACAAAGAAAAAAGGAAATAGCCATTTCATTCACATTATCAATCAAAATGGATTCTTCATGAAATTTCGTACCAAAAGGCCATTAATTTTTTTCTAAATTAATTTAATTAAGTCTCCAATCTCATTTTCTCTGGTTTGTGAAAATAAATTAATTCTCTGGTTAATTTTTTATGTTTCTAATTAACCTACTATAAATGATTAGTGGCAACTTCGAATTAAAATACTTTTGCATGAAATAAATCTAAGTTGTAATTCAATAGGACTTAGGAGGGTTTGGGTTATGTTAGTTAATTTAATTAACCCGATAATCTATTAGCCTTTATTTTTAGATCGTGCCACAATTTTAACTCAATTCATTTATCTTTTTTTTCTCAATTAGATTATCAACTAGTTCTAGATCACTAACTCTCATTTGAGTTTGTTACAAACGATTATTTGGGTTTTATGGTTTACCTTTTTTTGGGTTACTTAATTGGTAATAAAGTTGACAAGTCACCAAATAAAGGTTGGTAGTTTGAAATAAAGGTTGGTAAATTAGGTCGTAATTGCAAAAGATAAATAATAGTTGATAATAGATCAGAAAAGTCAACAATTAAAGAAATTAAGCTTGGCAAGTAACTCAAATATTAGTAATCCAAAACTAGTTGGCACCTTAATTGAGGAAAAGCTGGTTAGTCTCTGTACTTAAGGTTAGTGGGTTAAAAAAAAAGGGTAAATTCAAGAAATTACAAAGAAATGCATACCGTAAGTAATCTAAATGAGAGTTGGCAATCAATTATTATGTAATTCCAGTTAGATTTCCAACCATGACAAACAAAAATTGGTGACTCAATAGAATAGGTGGTAAATAAGAAAAAGCATTGAATGCGGTAAGTAACTCAAATGAGAGTTCGTTATCTGAATCTAGTTGGTAATTCAATCTAACAAAAGTTAATAAGTCACTCTAATTAGTTTGGTAATTGCATCTACTGGTTAGTAAATTTGAAGTAGTGGTAATTAGGAAAATTAAAATTTGTAAGTTAAGTATAAAAATTGCAAAATCTCAAACAATGATTTTTTTAAACCAAAATGTTGGTGAGCTAAGTTCGTGAAAAAAGTCCCAATCATATTTCTACCAACAGTTTTTTTGACACTTAACAACAATGATTGAAATTTACCAGCATGGAAAATTGCTATTGTGCTTGCTCATAGCTACAAGCCCATAGCAATCAAGACAACCCAAAATAATAGCCAATTAAAAAAAACAAAATTCTTCGCTGGGCCATCCTTGCAACTCATCCGGATAAAATAAATTCTCCAACGACACCAGACAAATCCTAATATCAGCTGAAATACAACTGAAAACACACCCTAGAAGAAAGTTCAGTATCAGTATTATGCAATCGAAATTTCTTAGCTGCCAAATCGAAGTCTCATATAGCTTTCCCTTTAAATTGCATTGAGCCCACAGAAAAGCTTCATCAAAAATCACATGCAAACAGAAATGTTCCGATCTTTAAGCTGGCACTGGCGGCGGTCAAAGGTAGGCTATGTCGACGATGGTGGCTGCATGAGTTCGGAGGTTTTCATTTCTTGGGGACAACTAGTAAAAAGATGTAGAAGAGATGTTAAAGAGATTTTCAAGTGGAAAATGAGCCTTTTCAATAACGATAACTAAATGCAGTACAAACAACTAAAAAAGCAGATCAAATCTATTAAATAATACAAGGACAATACACGTAAATAAATTTCATACAATCGAAAAAGTTGAATTTCCAAAGATACATGACTCAACGCAGGCTTAGACAGACGACCTATGCACTTTGCTATCCCAAACATCAATCACCGAAATTTCTCCATCGATCTCATGTCTAGAATTTAGACTGAATCTGCTTAACAACACTTTGATCAACTTGGAATGCTTTGGCAAGAATGTCTGCAGAAACATCAGGAGTCGATCCAAACACAGCATTACCGATGGTGATGACCCCAGGGTTCTGGCTTCCGAGAGCTGCGATAGCGAAGGCATTTCCGTGCCAATATTTCTCTGGAAATGAACAAGTCCTTGAGGGAAGACGAACACATCACCCTTTTGTAAGACCTTGGAGATGAGGCGGTTGTCGGGGTTGGACGTTATGAACCCTACTTCAAGGGTTCCTTCTTGGACCATTAAAATCTCCGAGGCACGAGGGTGAATGTGGGGTGGGTTGATTCCCCATGGGGCATAGTCAACGCGGGCCATGGCGATGCCGAGAGTGTTGAGGCCCGGGAGCTGAGCCACGGTCACCAGGGTAACCTTCGAGCCGACCGGGTTCGATGTGCTGCCTTGAAGGTGGAGCCCACTGAAAGAGAAGTCATTCGCCTGAACCATTTTGGGATCCTTGCAAGCCAAGCCATTCACGAGCACTGCCATGTGAGGAACAAAATTCGAATGATATTTCTTAGTAAACCATCTGAAGTGGGAAAAAAAGTCTGTCTAAGCAGCGCAGCAAAAGACTTATGCTCGAAAAGAAAAAATCAACGAAGAGGGCTTCTTTACAAATGTTCAGGATGATGATAACCCACTCTTTTGCAGTCTCCTGAAAAATATGTCTTACTGACTTAATGTATACAATGATTTTGGAAAGGTTTGTGCAAGATCTCCTTTCGTGGTATTGATGTTGGTTCTAACTAATGAAAAGAACTCGAACTTAATAAGTTATCATCTGATAATTGAAACATGTTAGTTCCGCATACTGTACGCGGTCAACCCTATATACAACAAGCCTAATCTACATTACGTACACGTCTGTGTTTGTTCATTAGCCACTAAGTTCACCCACTGGGTTAAAATTGTTTCCTTTCACTCTCTCAAATGTTTTAGAGGCAGAAATCTTTATTAAACTCTTCCTGAATAAAACATAACATGAGAATTCTGGACAACCCCGAAAGTTCTTGTGGTGGTGGTGGTGCAACCGAAGGTAATTTTTATTTTTATTTTTACCTGGACTGCCCGATTGAGCTACACAGAAATCCTGGAGAGGGCTATGATCAGCTGCTGCTGCAAAGCAATAAACAGACCCAAGAAATAAATCGAGAGTATACTTTTCGCCATCTCTCACAACCAAAATTTCCGCGAAAATGAAGCGCTTTAACTTCAATGAAGATGGAGAACTTTGTGTGGTGGTGGATGAAATGCTGTGAGGAGGTAGCTACTATATATATACGTGCATGGGCATAAGACATATTATAAATTAATATGATTTGGCGGACTCTGCTGGGAAGGAGTCATCTTGACCGGCCGTCCATGAGAAGTCTTTGAAGTTGTCTGTTTGTCTTCAAACGCACGATAAAACATCTCATATCTCCTTAACGGTAGTTCCTTTGAACGGGTCCTCGCTTGTTGCCAAGATGAATAGGAATGGGTCTTACCCAACTTTAGGTTTTCCATTCGGCGTTGTCCTCATTAGGCATTAAAAAGAGAGAATAACCAATGCTAGAGTAATAATAAGGTTGATTTAATAATAAATTCAATAAGTGATGGGCAGAATCTGGATTACAATCTGGCACGTCACTTTATAAACTAGTTAATGGGTCCTAATGTATAGAGGAGATGTTACCCAATTAATCCTAAACCTATTGTACAAATTAAAATGTTTAACTTTCTCAATGTAGTTCTAATCTTTGTGCAAAATTCCAATATAGTGCAAGGTATATGCCCTAAAGCAACTCAACATAGTGTTCGTTGCGATTTGGGCATTTTATTGTGCTTTCAATCTTATTTATGGTAAAGACGTGTTCATTCATTTTATCCAATTACTTTGATGAATAAAGTCCATAAGATCAGTTCTGACAGAACCTATTTCTTAAGACGTCGAGAATATGTGTGATAGATTTTCATTAAACTCGATCTTTAAATGCTCCCCGTCAATGAATCATTGAGTGGATGTCGATGATCTTGTTAAGATTAATGAATTCTAACTTCATCATTGATATTGGGTACTTAAAGGATGACGAGTCACAAGTCATTTGACATTAGATGTCTGAGTTAGCACGCAGGTGCTTGTATTGGACGAGTTCACTAAACATGACACATGTTAAACGATTAGTGAATATGGAAGCTTCATGTATGTTCAATGACCAATCGTTCATGCTTCGGTCATGTGCAAATGATCCTCAGACGGAGACACGGTGCTGGCTTGTATGTCGAATGGCTATGGTTTCACAGTGCGTACATTGGCGGTTAACAATCCGCCTCTGTACTGATGGTCATAGTTATTCACATACGAATTCAAGGTGTGCAGAACAGTGGAATCTGTCTCCTCGTTAATACAAGATTGATGTCTTATGCAATCTAATCGTGGTGGTACATTGAAAATCCTCGATCGGGGTTGATATCAAGAATGTCTCGAGAATATTCATGTTAGATATATCTGGGAATATGATCGAATTGGCGGCTTGACATCTATTCCATAGCCTTTGTTTGATCGGGAAATAGTAAGACAAAAGCATTGAATTATACTATAGCCAAAGCTGACAAGTTTATTATGTTCTTGTAACATTCACATTTTCTGGGTGCATAATATATTGTAGTTGTCACACATGACTTGTAGGACTTAGAATTGATTGGGACAATTAGTTCTCTTGGTTATACTAATTTATTAGTATATGTCATGCTGCCAGCTCATGATGAATCCAGGTATGTCACATGACATAACCAATACACGATGATATTAATATGGAAGATGAATTGAAAAGGAATTTGCAAGGACGATTAGTGAGATGGTCGAACTGAATCGAATCAAATGAGATTTGATTTGATTTTGTTTTTGGTCACAAACAAAGTGCATATGATGTGTGCACGAACCCCAAGATGATCACATATCAATGTGATGTTCGCACACTCCTCAAGATCATAGTTACGTGCTTTTCTAAGAGATAATAGCGTGCACGCATCACGAGAAGA
>JAGVVM010003079.1:0-11758 GCA_019149425.1 Psidium friedrichsthalianum
TCATAGAGTATTCGGTCACCCTAGACCACCAAAAATTTCCAGATTTAAGTCTCAATCAACTTAGCAATTCAACTCATGCTTTAACCGAAATAATGCAACCGGATTTACCCTAATTAGAACCGTTTTAAGGTTAAATTTTCACAGATTTTTTGGGCAGCAAAACCCTCCCCTGTTCTAGCCCTAACATACTCACAATAACCGGCACAATCAAGTATAATGGTCACTGAATCACCTCAGCAAAACAGAACAGCAAATTAAACAGAACCGGTTCAAGAGAAACCTGTTTTCAACTCAACATCAACTATCCATTTCATGGAATAAACCAACCTAATCTCTACCAATCTGACCTCACATAATCAGGGATAGGTTTAGAAGAGTTTACTCACCAAAACAAGCTTGAAAGTCCACAAATTGAGGCAGCAAACTTGCTGTAAACAGAACCCAACACAAAAAAATGAAAACCGGCGAAACAGAAAAAAATAGAGCAGACTTTGAATCAGTACTGCGATTTCTGTAGAAGGTTTTTTGAAGATCCACTTGAAGATTATCGAAGCTTGAGGTCTTACGAGTACACAGGCGAAAACGGAGCGCGATTTGGAGTCCAGACGACCCCGAACGAGCCGATTCCGTCCGAGCGCGCGTGCAGGGACGCGAGAGAAACAGCTCTCGGGAAGGGAGGATTTTTGGCCCGAAAATGAAGAGATCAATGAGAGAGAGAGAAAGAGAGAATGGTCAATGGCTTCTTGGACAAGCCATGGTGAAGCTTGTTGAACAAGCTTTGCAAAAAGTCAAACCACGGTCCAATCCGGGCGCGACACGTGGCAAGAGGGGGTAAGCTTGAAGAAAGTCAAATCAATGGCCAATCCGAGCGTGACACGTGGAGGAGTCATCAAGGTTGGTCCAAAAGTCAAGCAAGGGTCCAATAGAGTGATGACAAGTGGCCTCAAGATTAGATTAAATTTATTTTTACTTAACCGCGAAGAAACGAGACTCGGCGGTTCGATCGGGAGAGTGAACTTTTGAAAATTTCAAGAGTATACTCAAAACGCTCACAAAGACGAGGTGACCTCAAATCTAAAGTCTAATCTCACTAAAAACACACTGAACCCAAATTGAGAAGACTGGAGCGAACCGGGGGCAAAACTGACAATTGCACTTGTCGCCCCTTTCGTGGCACCCCTTACTAATTCCAACCTTCTGAATCTCACTGTGGTGCTCAATTTAGCTTTTGCAACACCCTAAGACCTTCGATTGTCCTAAATCAGAAATCCGTATCGTGGTCAATTCCATCGACTCGCAATTTAGCAAATAACTCAGGCCAACGGGCGGCGGTTAGGAGATACGCGTATCGACCGTTAAGTCCACGTACTTTAAATCCTAAATCACCATTCCCACTTGGTCGGCCATCCCGAGGTGATCAATCTCGACTGAGATTTGACTATAGTGCAAGCGACGAAGTAATTCCATTCTATTAGACATCTGATAAAAGGGTCGAAAATTCAGGGCGTTACAAGGTTCAACTGCTCATATCTCTACTGCGTCCACTAAGCTTTGGAAAGTTTCACTTGGGACAAGATCCTCAGAGAGGGGATTTCAACCTCCACCGGTAGAACTGCCTCCATACCGTAAACTAGGGAATATGGGGTTACCCCAGTCGAGGTCCGTATCGAAGTCCGATATGCTATCAATGCGTACGGTAGTCTCTCATGCCAGTCTCTGTAATTCTCTACGGTTTTGGCCAAGATTTTCTTGATGTTCTTGTTTGCCGCCTCCACAGCTCCATTCATTTGTGGGCGGTTGGGAGACGAATTAAGATGTCGAATGTTGAAAGCTTGTAGCAGACCATCGACTATCTTATTGTATAAATTGGAGCCATTGTCTGTGATTATCGCTTGAGGGGCCCCATATCGGGAGATGATATCCCTTCTTATGAGCCTGGCCACATTCTTTGCTGTGACATTCGCATATGAGTTCGCTTCGATCCACTTCGTAAAATAGTCAATCACCATCAAGATGAAGCAGTGCTCATTGAAAGCGCTAGGGCGAATGGGGCCGATCATGTCTATCCCCCACATGGCGAATGGCCAAGCCTCTGACATCTGGTGGAGCTCATTCGGGGGTGCATTGATTCTATTGCCGTATACCTGGCACTGATGACAGGACCTTACATGTTGGTTGCAGTTCGCCTCCATAGTCATCCAATAATAACCAAGCCGCATGATTTTCTTTGAGAGGAGGTGGCCTGTCATATGAGGACCGTATGTCCCTTCATGGATCTCCTTCATGAGCATGTTTACTTCTTTAGTGTCTACACAACTCAATAGGACTAAATCGAAGGACCTTTTATGGAGAGTTTGCCCGCTCAGGAAGAATTTGGTAGCCATCTTTACTATGTACTTTCTATTCCTAATCTGACTCCCCGGAGGGAATTCTCCTTTCAAAAGATAATTCTTAAGGTCGTGATACCAGGGCTCACCATCGAATTCACCTTCCATCACCATGCAGTAGGCTAGCTGATCCATGACATTAATTTTTAAAGGCTTGACGTCGAGCTCATCCTCCACTTCAACAACGAAGATAGAGTGGCTAATGCGTCTGCAAAGTGATTCTGGGTCCTTGGCAGATATTCGAACGAAATTTCGTTGAAATTATCGGTTAACTCATTAAGGAACTCATGATAGGGGATGAGCTTAGAATCCCTTGTTCTCTATTCTCCTTGAGTTTGGAGAATAATCAGCATGGAGTTCCCATAAACCTATAACCTTCGCACCTTCATGATGATGGCTAATTGCAGGCCTAGAATACATGCTTCATATTTTGATATATTGTTGGTGCATGGAAATACCAACTTCACGAAAACCGAATAATGTAGGCCGTCCGGGGATATCAGTACTACTCCAGTTTCAGATCCGGCCAAATTAACGGCACCATCAAAATACATGGTCCATTTATCATCAGATAATGCGAGGATTCGATCCTCGGCCTCCTCCTCATCAGGGATTGCAAACCCCTGTGAATTTTCTGCCAACATATCGGCTATGGCCCGCCCCTTGATTGACTTCTAAGGTGAACTCCTTATGTCAAATTCTGGTAACAGTACTTGCCACTTGGCCAACTTTCCCAAAAAGGCAGGTTTCTCCACCAAGTACTTAATTGGGTTGCATTCTGTTACCAGCTGGATATGGTGGTGGAGGGTATACTGTCTCAACCTGTGGAGTACCCAGATCAGTGTGACGCACGTCCTTTCAACCATCGAGTAATTAGCCTTCGACTGCATGAACTTTTTGCTCAAGTGATAAACCGCTCGCTCTTTCCCGTCTTCCAGTTTCGTCTGGGCGAGTAGAGCTCCTAATGATTGCTGATAGATCGTTAAGTACAAAGTCAAGGGGATTCTTAGGGTCAATACTGGAGGCAGAATTAGATACTTCTTGATCTTCTCAAATGCCTGATGGCATTCCAAATCCCATATGACTTTGGTGCCCTTCTTGAGGAGCTTGAAGAACGGTTTTACCACATCAGAAAGCAGGGATATAAATCTGGCAATGTAGTTTAACCGCTCCAGCAGGCTTCTCACTTCCCTTACTGAGGTTGAGGTACTGATGTCCCGTATAGCTTTGATCTTAGAAGGGTCCACCTCAATGCCATGACTGCTAACCACAAATCCCAAAAGCTTTCCAGATCTTGCCCCGAATATGCACTTGTTGGGATTCAGTCTCAGCTTATATTTTCGTAGACGTTCGAACAACTTTCTTAGCACTAGAACATGGTCTTCTCCTGGTCTGGACTTGGCAATCATATCATCTATGTACACCTCGATTTCCTTGTACATCATGTCATGGAATAGAGCAACCATAGCCCTTTGGCATATCGCCCTAGCATTCTTCAACCCGAAAGGTATGACCCTATAGTAGAAGGTCCCCCATAGTCTTATGAATGAGGTCTTTGTCCTGTCTTCCTCTTTCATCAGAATCTGATTGTATCATGAAAATGCATCCATAAATGAAAACAGTCCGAATCCAGCTGTGCTATCGACTAGCCTTATTCAAGTCCCGATAATCTACGTAGATGCGGACTTTACCATCTTTCTTTATCACCGGTACAATGTTAGCTATCCAGTCGGCATAGGGGATTACTTCTATGAATCTCACCTTGAGAAGCTTCATTACTTCCTCCTCGATCTTCTTGGAAAGCTTAGGTTTGGTTCGCCTAAGCATTTGCTTCTTAGGTGGGAAACTAGGATCAGTGGGCGATGCATGTTCGACAATGCTAGGATCGAGGCTAGGCATATCTACATACGACCAAGTAAAGATATCTTGGTATTCCTTGAGGAACTCAGTCCTTCGAGCTGCTTCAGAAGGAGAGAGCGATTCCTCAATTTTTATTTCTCTATTGTTCTCTAAATCACCCAAATTTACCACCACTGCTTTTTCTTCTGTAAGGGACTTAGACTCTTCATGACAATTCCAATCCCTCTGAATATCTACGAAATCCTCATCTTTTTTCCCAATGACACAAGAGTAATCTCCTTGGTCACACAACAGCCTATTTTGCATGCTTGGAATGATATGCCTGAAATGTCATGAAGATGATTAGTCCCTTTCAGCAAGTAGTTTTCATGCATGATTTTCGAAAACCATTTGAAAAAAAGCCAAAGAAACAAAATATAATAAGAGAGCCAATCCTCATATCCTCAGACATCTTTGCTTCTCTAGTGTTTAGGCCTCAAATCTTCGAGGATCGAAGATAAGCATCATCATTGGGCTAGTTTGGAATGTTCCTGCACGTTCTTAATAAAATGTGCACATGTATTTTATTGAATTTCACTGATAAGGCCGTATTACAAGGCAACCATTTGGACCAACGGCTCGAGATCCAATGGTATCTTCTTGGAATTAAAAAGAGAGGAGCCAAACGAAATGCAACAACTGAATTGAAATTGCGGGTAAAGAAGTGCTGTAAGAGGCAGAAGAAGAGCCTCTTTACTCATGTAGCTCAGCGTCGGTGTCAAGCCACTCCACAATAGCGTTCACGGAATCTTCAAAGAGGGAGTCAAATATATCAGGATCGGCTGCAGCTTGGATATCCTTATCTGCCAACCTATTTAGGATACTTAGAGAAAGACTGATTGAGGGGAGTGTTAAACATCTTCGCTTTACCTTTCTAAACACTAGATCCCACAAATGAACTGAATCTGCTTCCTCTACCCCTTAGGCCTCGGCCTCAACTTCCACTGCCACTTCTCAAAGTGAAATCACAGTAAGTTTTGCCTATATAACCTAAATCGGTTTGGTGTTCGTTAGAGCTCAGATGAAGAGGTTGGCAAATTCCCTGGTAGTACTTCCCCAGTCCCCTCCTAGGGTCAAAACCATGGTCCAATAGCATCCTCCAAGCGTAAGGGTATAGCTTGATAGTGCAGGATTCCCTATTTTAGTCCCCGGGGGAGTGCGCACAAAAACCACAAGGTTGAGGGAGTGGTAGCTTGACTCCTCTTTGAATTCGGGCTCTATATAGGGTACAGCACTCTTCTGATAGGATGCGAGGTTTGTCTCACCATGCATTGTTATCACCTTGTCGTTTACCACAAATCGGACTTTCTGGTGCAAGCTCGAAGGTACAGCACCGGCTGTGTAGTTCCACGGCCTTCCAAGTAGTAGGCCGAAAGCACTGGGGAAGTCCATAACTTGAAAATCAATGGAGAACTTGACTAGCCCAATGAACACATCCAGTTCAATCTCTCCGACAATGGTTTTCTTTATTCCATCGAAAGCTCAAATTGTCGCCCTAGAGGTGCGAATCAACTCTTCATTCATGCATAAACTCCTTAGCGTAACCAAAAGACATATATTGAAGGCCAATCCGTTATCCACCAACACATGGGACACCTACTTACCGTGGCACCTCACTGATATGTATAAGGCCTTATTGTGAGCCCGCTCATCCATGGAAAAGTCTTCATCTGAGAAGGCGATTTGATCCTTTAATAGGATGGTGCTAAAAAAGCTCTCCAGCTGCACTTCGTTAATCATCTCAAGTACATGTACCTCATTCAGGACCCTCATCAGCGCATTCTTATGGGCCAGCATTTTCCGTAACTATTCTATCACTTCAAATTCGCTTGTTTTGATAATGGTTAACAACTTTTTAGCATCTTCTTTAGTTACATCTCTCTTCTCGGTCTCTCCCTCTCTAGGTGCATAACACCTCCTCGACCTCATGACTACGTCTATTTCGCCCGTCTCGTAGTCCCAATGAACCGATTTGGGGTCGTACTCTTCCACTGGATGGATCTTTATCATAACCGACCTGACACTTTCAACCTCTCCTTCCTAACCATCATTCGCCTCCTCATTAGAGATGCTGATTGTAAGTGGCTTGACTACGCAATCAGCCCCTTCTTCCCAATTGTTAACCTTGTCTAGGTCAATTACGAAAGGTTCTATGGCCTCAATCATCCTAATGAGGTCATTCAAGTCTTCAGAATTGTACCCGCATCTGGGTTCAACATGGGCCATCTTATCAGGTCCATTAGAGGGTGGCGCATTGGGCCCTCTAGCATCCTTACTCTTCAGCTTTCCATTGGCGAGTTCCCATTCAACTCTCTCGTCTACCCACAGCAGGTGCGAGAACGAGTCATAGGTAACCACGACCATGTGTTGGAGGAACTCGTACAGGAGGGTTCTTAGAAAGTACCCGATCAGCTCCTCCCCAGTCAACGGGGGATTTATCTGTGAGGCACGCAACCTCTATCTATGCGTATAAGCCTGGAATCGCTTCTCGCTTCATTTGACCACTTGAAGGATATAGCTCGGGTGGGGCACCTCCAATATCGGATCCGTACTCGTCCATTCGTTCCTTCAACTTACCGATCACAATTGCCAATTCTCCCAGTCGCTCCTCTATTGCAATCAGCTTATGATCTTGGTTTTCAACCCTTGTGTGCAGCTCTAGTGAAAGCGCGTCGCTCGTGACCTGCGCTTGACTCGCTTCTCTCGATCACTGGAGCAAATACAACAACTTTTCGAAGGCGAAGTTCAGCTTTCTCTCGATGTTATCGAAGCGTTCTGTAACGCTTGATCTGCTTAATGGGTTGGTTTCTTTTTTGTTTGTTGCAACAAGAATGATTTCATCTATTGTCTCAAAGGAGTTTTTCTCAGAAAGGCCCTTCTTTGGCACCTCCTTTATGTCATCCATTCCTCTCCACCCGTCAGGCACTATTTCCTCCGTCTTTTTAAAGAAACGTGGTGGGATTGAATACATAACCCTATAGTTGCAGCCTCCGCTATCTTGTCCCAGGGTATCCACGATCTCTCCTCTCCTGCTGGTTTTACGGATAAATATCTTATCTGCATGGCGGGCCTTTGCTAGTCTAACTCCTCTTAGTCTAATTCTTCCTCTCCGGATATCATACCTACTACCTAGTGGTCCGGAAGCGGGTTTTGCTGCACATTCGGCTTCATTTTATCGAATTGAAGGATGTGATTATCAATAAGGGCCTGGACCTTGAATTCAGGGTGACGTAATTGTCAACATTATGGTCTTTCTCTCCCATGTGGTAGACACATGATTGGCTTGGATCATAACTCGGGAATCTCAAAGGATTTAGCCTCGGTGGCTCCTTGGCGGCCAGTCTCCCTTCCAACAATATTGGGAGCAGCTTGGATAGTAGCCTAAGGAGCGGAGTGAACTGCTTGGGAGGCGGCTTTCTTTTCTGAGGTTGAGGCAACTTCAGCGTCGACCATGACGAGCTTCCTGGCGCTGTGGTGGAGTTGGAGAATTGCTTCGGTCGTGAGAGATTAGGCACAAAAGCTACGTCGATGCTGAGCTCTCTCTCCTTCCTGGGCAGATAGTGGCGTTTTGTTGCAGTCTCAGGGGCCTTTCTCTCTCTCATAGCCCATTCAAGTCTTTCAATAACCTTTATGAGGTGCATGAATGTCTGGCACCTAGAAGTGTTCAGTCTGTCGAAGTATTCATACGGGAGTGCCTTCAGGAACAGGTCGACGAGCTTATCTTTAGGGATTGATGGTTAACTTGCGTAGCCAAAGCCCACCACCATTGAGTATAGTTACGAATGGCTTCATTTTTTCCTTTTACAGTCTTCAGTAATTCTTCCCTAGTAGAGGCCGTCGAGGTGTTGAACTTATACTGGTGTAAGAAGTCCTCAGCTAAATCTTTCCAACTGTCATAATCTTCTAGATCCAACTAAATGAACCATGCTAGAGTGGCACTCACTAGACTCTCTTTGAACGTGTTCATCAATAATGGAACATAATTGGAATAATGCGCCATCTTGCTCAAGTAGTACTTCAGATGAGCTTGGGGGCAGCCTGTCCCATTGTACTTCCTGACGAACTCAGGCTCTTTGTATTCGGGCAGAATTTCACTTTAGCGAATGGGGATATCTTCTCGAAACGGGCCAGTTCATATCCTTGGCTGCTGAGGCATTCCTCAATCTTTGCAAGCCTCCTCGCACCCTTCTCTGCTTTGCTCGCAGGCTTTTCTTTCTTTCCAGCATCGAGGTCAATAACGATGGGGGGATTCGGGTGACGGCTCAATATTCGACACTTGTTTGGTTCTTGGAATGTGGCATTCCCCTGGGGCTTGAGCCCGTCCAAAGGGTTTGGATGACGATGGTGAAGTGGCTTAGGCCAGATCAGCGGCGAGGTAGTCTTTGCTTGGGCTTCCATCATCATAGCTTTCATTTCCACCAGAGTCATAGACATAGTTTTCATCTGCGTCTCGTGGTTAAACGCGCAATGACAACGCATTCTGTTCCAGAATAATTTCTGGACAGAACATAGATTTTTCTATTTCTTTCTCCAGAAACAAAACATTTTATTTCAAATGAGTATGATCGATGAAAATGATGATCTCTGGAACAGATTTTTTTGACCCAAGAAACGGAGAAACATGATTTAAATTCGAACAAATTCCAATTTCGTCAGCTTTTACGAGAAAATTCGTATCAATTCTGGAATAGTTTTGGAACTTGAAATAGAGAAACAGAAACAATTTTCACTTTTGATATCAGAAAATCCTCATGGATGTTCAGTTTAATCTTCTTTCTAAATTTTCCTCAGAAATGTTCTGATTTGACTGCGTGGCGCTTTCCGGAACATGGGTAATCCAAAAGAGAATTTATACAATGAGTATGATGGATAAAAATACGAGTCATCCATGACAACTCCTAGACCCAAGAAACGGACAAACTGATCAAAAGATAAATTCGAGTAAATTCCAATTTCCGTCAGCTTTTTACAGAGAAATTCGTATCAATTCTCACAAATTGAAAAAATTGCCAAACTTTGCAAGCTGCTAATTAAGACAATGGATGAAAATTTTCATATTTTGAGATCGGGAAGATTTCCTCATGGATTAGTACAGTTTAATACTTCTTTCTAAAATTTTCCTTAGAAAACTTGTTTGTCCCGTTTTTGTACTTTGAGGAGATAAATGAGGCATCAAAAATGCGAATTGATGCCCTAACAAATTTTCATCTACTAATTAAAGCCATTCTATAACTTTCATGTTTGGATGTTTTCTCAAAGAGCACCAACGTTTTCTAGTGATAAACGGAGAAACAAAAGTGAAGTCACGGAAAATTCCAGAATCCAAACAGTTTTCTTTCACCCTTGAATTCGTAAATAAATGGAAAATACATTGAATTGATCAGAAAAGTTTTTGAGTGATGAATAGGTCTTGTGATGGTTAAATTTGTGAACTCTATGGGTCATTAAAATCATAGATTTATAAAAAATATGCAATACAGAAAGATCAAGTTTGAACAATAACTTTATTACAAGAAAAGGCTATAAAGTCACGAAAATGCATTAAAACCTGGAACAAGAATCCTAAACATGGCAAATCAAGCTATTTTTTTTTCTTTTCTTGTGTGTTAACGCGATGCTATAGACGAACTGGCCTCACAACTCTTTCCGAATTCGTGCATTCTCCTTATCCGAAAGTCTCCATTTGTTCTTCACCCTTTTGTGCTTCTTTGCATAGGTCTCGATCAATCGACTTGACGAGTGGGCTTTTCCAATCACTAACAGGAATTTCGAGCATGTGAGTTGGTATTACATAGTGCTTAAATACGGGCCTTCACATAATATACGTATTTCCTTTCCCTCGAGCTCCTCCTTAGGTATGTGATGAGGGAGTAGTCTTGGACTTGAGCCAAGTTTGGTCAGAATGTTTGATCTCGTTCTTAATTCTCAGCTGATTGGGGGAAAAAGGGAAAGTGTCTGGCCCCAAAGGTGGTGGAATATCCTGTAAAACTCCATATTACCCGTACCACACGAGAGGATGATACCGCGTCACGCCGATAATACCCAAAAGAAGTATAGGCTCCCGCTCACCAGGTACAGAACGACCTCAGAGACTTGAAACCATATAGCTTGCCTAGAAAAACCTTGGGACTCGGATCTTTAAATAATCAACCACTCAGAATAAGACAATTTAGCAATATTTTTTGCAACTTTTGAAATTTTGCAATTGGGTTTTTCCTCTTGACTTACCTGTGGATAGTCATTCTTGAGCCAAACTTAGCATAATGAGAGAAAAACCACTTTGCAAAAGTCCAACCGGAGCATAAAATGTTTTGTCCTTGTTTTGCTTAAAAAACTGAGTCAGGGATATAAAAGTCTCGGCTAGGATAGCATTAGTAAGTTCATTCCACTACAAACTTGCCTAGTTATCCAGGCCATAGATGGACTAATAAAATCCTTTTGGAGCAGAAAGGATCATAGTCCGAAGAAAAGCTAGAATGAAGGTCCTACTTTACAAAGTGTGAATTGCCCTCTAAAAAAGTTCAATGAGGAATGAGAAAGGGCCATATGACAGTTTTCTTTTAAAATTTTCCTCATTTTATTTTCGCTAATTTTAAAAACTCAGCAAAAATGACAATTGGATCCATTTCACACAAAGGACGAATTAAATCAATACTCAAAGGTTTTTCCAATAGCAATCTATACTTCTCCAAAGTCAGAGTGAGCCGTGCTTACCTAGAATGAAAGTAGCGATATAATGGGCACCAAAAATGTGCAAGCGCCTGCATGATCCTAGTCTGTAATCCGATATCCAAAAGTAGCAACATATGACCCATAAGGCTAAGGGCATAGGTCCCGGGCGTTTTACTGTCAAAAACGCCCCAACATCTCTGCTTCAACTTGGCCTTCGGAATGTACCGAAAGCGGATATCGATGTGTCCCATTATCTATAGATCCGCGCCATAATCCTAAGTGTCATGAACCGACCAAACAATAATATAAAACGGAATATAAGTTCAGAAGCTACTTGCTGTGGGATAGGAAAATAAACAATCACATGGGCATGCACATACTCGTGATTAACTTATTCTAACTATCCTAAAGGCCCACCACAAATTGCAGCGGAAAGACTTACAGCAATGCAACAATCTCGCACACATAATCAAGATTAGCCGGACTTTTCCACTTCGCTGCTCGAGTTAAAAATTAAATCCTACTTTGTTAAGCTTACCGGAAGTCTGAGGCCGAAACTTTTTAAAAACGTCATTTTTGAAAAGAGTTCGGGATGAATCTAGACTAACTTTCAACGTATCTCAACGTCGAACACTAGAACCAAATCAACAATACCATTCTAAAACTGAGTGGCGCTAGGTCTCGGCCACAGAACGTGTGGTGAATGGTAGTGTACTAAAACAATTTAAACCATACGCACGCACAGTGTAAATGTGCGAGGAGGGGGGGGGGAAAGGGGGAGGTCAGGAAAAAAAATTTAA
>JAGVVM010003080.1:0-16409 GCA_019149425.1 Psidium friedrichsthalianum
GCATTAAACTATAAATATATTCTAAGTGTTCCACTTAAGCTGAAGTAATGTGAACGAGCACACAGAAGTCAAAATTCCGATGGATTGAAATCGGAGTCAGTGCTTATAAAAGAACAATGGTGACAACAAGAAAAAGAAATTCCATGTTCATCTACTTGCAGCATGCAAATATTAAACAGAAGCTGGATTAGGTCAATAAGGATGAGGTAGTGAACACAAAAGCAAGCCAAGCCACCATGGATTCACGGAAATTATATCCATTAGCATATGTCAACGGAATCTACATGAATAACTGTAAGGCTTTAACATCCTGTGTGACAGATCTTTCACGAGACTGATCAACATGTTGTCACTAAGTGAGGTTCACTCATGGAGATCAGAAAAGAAACCTCAAAGTGCTCCCGTTAATCTACTCAACTTCACCGTTCAGTAATCAACATCAGTGCAAACTGTGACAATACCTCATTTATCTCCCATTGCAGATCCAGAATGCCCTAAGAGAGTTTTTTTCCCCTTTAGAGTTTGACTTGGCAGATCTAGATTTCATTGCCAAGGAAGCATGAGCAAAGCCTTTATACAAAGTAGCTAGAACTAGGGACTCAAAGCAACTGGACGACCTATTGCAAGATTGGAAGCTATCTGCAACAATTCTTCGAATATTTGTAGCGAGGAATTGAAGAAGACATATTTGGAAAGCCAGTAAAGCAGGAAAGCTACATACTCATGATTACTATTGGACCAGAAGAGGAACGAAATTGCTTCATGAACTTCCCATAAGCTTGAAAGAATTCTAGAATGGGAGGGGCATGAGCATCTTTTAGTTCACTATGGGTTTACCATATGGGGAAGTCCAGTAACGAAGAAGATGTCCAAAAGAGTAATCGACATGGGTCCCCAAGGAAAAAAGAAACAATTGGTGAGGGGAGACCAAAAGCCAATTGCAGCACCTAATAGTCCAAGGTTTAGGTTACAGGACAGCATACTACCTCTAAAGCAATATCTAAGCCGTTTGATTCCTAGATAATCGATATCATTCCATCACTGTTCAGATGAAGATACTATTTGTAGAAGTCCTACTCGATGAAGGAAATTCTCGGATTCGAGAATGCTCCGTTGTCCATATATCCGTCACAGAAGTCCTCTGGATGGCAAGTGATCGAGGAATCAAGGACTGAGGACTAATCGATCTGGATAAACTTTTAGCTAGTTCAAAAGGTCAAAATGACAATTATCGAATCATTGGTCTCACTTTAGATCATCAAAGTTGGCCATAAGTTTCCTCGGAAGGAGTTTTAGAAGGAGTTTCGGAAGAACTCAATTCCATCCGATTTGAAAATCCAAGGAAACGAAATGGAGGTTTAGGGTTTTAAGAACACGAGGAAGAAGAAGCAAAAAGGTTTGATTTTCATTCTCCTTGAAATCGAAACCCAAGAGACGGCAATCTAAGAAAAGCTATGATTACAGCGATTTGAAAATTACGAGAGAATAGGTGATGCGGCAATACATTATGGATTACACCTACAAAGCGTTCGAATTGAAACGATATACAAAGCTTACCCAAGAAGAAACCGCATAGGATGAAGTACGGTTTAAAAGAATTAATCATTTTAATCATTTTAAAAGGGGACATATGTTTGCACTCAAATAACCTGTCCATCGAAACATGTGTTTTACACATGAGAAATTGACACATGTGCTAACACTTGAGTTTTGACACTTGATTTTTTTTTTTATCAATTTTATTTTAGAAAATTAATTAAAAGCCGAGAAAATTCATAAAAATCAAAAAATCAACTCTGGAACCCTTGGCCAAGCCTAGGAACCATTTTGAACAAAAAATATTTTTCAGTATTTTTATATGTTAGAAAATAATCAAAAATTACAAAAATAGCACTTGTGCGACCAGAAAAATATATAAAAAAATGTCGTTAGTCTTCTTTAATCCCAATTGTATTTGGTCAGTTTTAAATCTCAAAAATTTGATCGGGAACCTCAATTTCCAAAATTTTGCATTTAAGTCCCTGGTTGAACAAAAATCACAAATCGAGTCCTTTTTAGACTTCTTTTCACCTTTCGCCAGTTATGACATTTGATCTGGATACCTGTAATTTTGTTCTGGTTAATCAAATTCTCGAAAACAGGCCAAATTGGCATCGAATGGGAACGTAATGGAGCCGCATAGGGAAGGTCAAACCCGACCCGACCGCCCGGTCAAACCAGTCAACTTGATTCCATAGAAACCAGGAGCAGAATACCTCTCCCTCTCCTTCGGGACGTGCAGTGAGTGCAGGGGACAGAAATGTGCAAAAAAAAAACTGCATCAATGCAAGAACCCTGACCATATCCTGGAGAGGGATATCCTTGAGTCCCTAGGTTGTAAAAAGGGAGAGGGTTGAGACAACTCAGAGGCCTGGACCGAGAAGCAGGGAGGAAGCAGGCGCCATTTTTTTGGTGAAAGACCATGAGGTCTCGGGCACAGGGCTTCAAGATTTCCCCCCAGGCATATAGCAACCGAGGCGAGAGGAGGCGCGGAATAGCCTCTTGGCTATAAAGAAAATGGAGGGAGCTCGGTAGATAGTGGGGGCACAGCTCGATCCTGGGGGGCTCGTTCTGGGTTTTTGACTAGGGGTGTCAAAACCGAACCAAACCATTAACCGAACCGAAACCGAACCGAAAAAGTCCATGTATTTTGGGTTCGGTTCGGGTTTGGTTTGAATAATGAAACAAAAATAATTCTTTTTTTTCGGTTCGGGATTCTTGGGCTTGATTTGGTTCGGTATTCGGATAACCAAATTGGCCCATCTTCTTTCTCGTCAAAACCCATCTTCTTTTCATGACACCCCCTCTCAAGAGAGCGCCCGAGAAAGAGAACCCTAATTGTTTGCGTCAATCTTCTCTTCCACGGTTGCGGCTGCTCAATCGTCTCCATTCCACAACTGCAGTTGCTCAATCGGCTGCTCAATCATCTCCGTTCCACGGCTGCGGCTGCTCAATCGTCTCCGTTCCACGGCTACGGCTGCTAGACTCTTCTCCGTTCCACGACCTACTACGCACAGCTGCTCAATCGCCTTATGATCCGCTCAATGGACGACTCCTCGGCTACTTCGGCTCCTTCAAAAGTTGGGACCCAAACAGAAGACACTGTGAGTGCCGACTCTGTGATTACTTCATTTTTCTTTGTATTCTTTCTGGGTTTTGTGAATAGCTTTTTGAACGGCAGTTCCATAACGATTCATTCGAGCTGAGACGGTAAGCATTACATTATAGGACCTTAAGCTTCATCTATGGTTTTGAATAGTTGTTAATGTGCAGTGACATGGCAGCTTCACTTCACTTTGACAAAAATCTAGGAGTTGCAGATTCTTTTTTTCTTACTGGATCCTTAGTTTTGAATAATGAAGCTGGTTTTGCTCATGGTAGTAGTTGTAGGTCAGAATGACAAGGAAACAGCAGAAAACAGGTGTTTAATTGTTCTCTGAATTTTTTTCCTCTTTCCTTGGGTAAGACAGACTGCACTAATGTTAAGCGAAGTAAGGTTGATGGAAGGGGTTCGGCATATGTGGTGGTGTGATGGTTGACCAATTTAATTCAGAGATGATGTTTCTTCGTAGTGTTCTAACATATACTTTTGGGAGCATTTGGTAATGCTAAAGTATATCGGCAATTTTCGTACCTGTTCAAATCTGGACTGTGATTCTTTATGCCATATGTTTTGTGAGATAGATATTTTAATTTTCTATACGACCAATCACCAACAGAAATCGACTTGCTTTATGTGATCCTGCTTCGGATGCAGAACTTAGCGATGTACTAAGTAATCTTACTGGTACAAAGGATTCCATTAAAGGTGCCAAAATTTGGTTCGTGCAGAGGTCTCCATTTGCTCCAGCTCTTGCAGAGGCTCTTAGGGACAGGGTATATGCGATGGATGACTCTGAGAGACAGCTGCACATTATTTACCTTGCTAATGACATTCTTTTTGACAGGTGAGATTCTTATCATGTGCTAATTTCTTGTTGTGTTGAACAGTCTGATTCCCATCTGTTCTGGAGATTATAATTTGCTTGCAGTCAACGTTGATTTGTAGATTTTTTTGCTGCTTTGTACTTTTCCCCTTATAGTGATTGCTCATGCTAGTACTACTTTCAGTCTTTTTCTAGAATAATGGATGAGCGCCTGTCCTTCTGGAGTATTGTCTCTTTGTTAAACACACCCCCCTCTCTCCGCTCCTTCTGTCCTTTTTTTTTTATGTATGACTACGTCAAACCAAACTCATTTCCTGTCCCACTGAGCCTTATATCTGACTGTGCACTGTTTACTGGAATTGGCAATTTTTCCCTCTTGATGGGCTTACATTGTAACTTTTTTTTTTTTTGGTAAAGGCTTACATTGTAACTTATGTTCTCCATAATCAAGAGATGCCAATCTTGTTTCCTTTTCCCTATAGCATTTCATCCTTTTGATTTGCAATGCAATGCTGTCACTGAATGTTGGACACTACTGCTGGGATGTTTTAGTTTGCATTCTGCCAGAGGCCTTGTAACATTGATCTCTTATTTGTTGTAGCTTGCAACGAAGGGTTAACCCTCACGACCTTGATAATGAGGCCCTCGCGTTTAAACCTGTTTTAGGTTCCATGCTTGCAAGGATTTACCACAATCCTCAAAACAAGGAAGAAAATCAATCACGTCTACAGAAAATATTACAATTTTGGGCTTCGAAGGAAGTTTTTGATCAGGATACAATTTATGGCCTAGAGGGTGATATGATTGGTGGGTACCTAGTAGTTCTTTTCCTGTGCCTTCAAAAGAACTATCTTTGGCTTCCAAAGACTCTATGTCAGGTATTCTTTCACCTAAAACAGATATCTTTGAATGGTTTATTATCAACTATGCAATCTACTTGAAATGCATTGACTCCATAGGGAAAAAAAGACATTACTTAAATGATATCATGGTGTTCAATAATCCTAGAACTGGGTCTAGTTTGTGTTGCTCTAGTTCCTTAGAATTTCCTTCTCATTTGTTCCACCATACAGTCATGAAGTACATCAAATATTCTGGCTCCTTACTTCCTGGGACAAAGAGCTAGATGTCTAAAGCTCTGATGAAAATGGGGCCGGCATTGTTATTTTTGTAGTTCACATGAGATCAGTAACTTCATATAATTGCCTAGCTTGTTTTCTTGTGCAGGGTTGCCACAACATACGCCAAATCTCCCTTGTTGGCAGCAAGAAAGGCAAAGTTCTATTTCAGGTCTACCAGATAAAGACCCAGCCTTGCCGCCCTCTCTAGCACCTCAGCAATTTCTTCCTAATGCGGCAGTACCTGGTGCTGCTTTTCCAGGGTCCATTCCCATGCCCTCAGCTGAACTTACTATATTCTCTGGATATTTCATTTGAATATAGTAATGTATTCGGTATTTCATGTTTGTCGTGAATTGCTCCATTTGTATTGAACTTACTATATTCTCCATTTCTATGATGGAAAGAATAGGTATGTATGGAATGGAAAAATTATGCTATCTTAATATAAGTAAGTCGGCTGCAAAAAAAGGAAAACCGAAAAACCGAACCGAACCGAACCGAAAATTTGGTTCGGTTCGGTTCGGCACGTATTCGGTTCGGGTCGCTGTTCGGTTCGGTTCATTAGTTTATCATTACAGTTCGGTTCGGTTCGGTTATTAAAAAAACCCGAACCGAACCGTACCGTTGACACCCCTAGTTTTTGAGAGCTCCTAGGCAGTAAAACTGAACTGAGGATGAGCTTCTGAAAATGTTGACCGAGAGAGCCTTGAGGGAAGCTCTCGTTTTTCGAGAGAGAGAGAAAAAGAAGAGAACGTTGGGGTTTTTTTTTTTTTGAAGGGGAGACAAAAGGAGAGGAGAAGAGCTCAGGGAGTTGGCCAAAAAAGAAAAAAGGGAGTAGGAGAAAGGGATGTGGAGAGCTTGAGAGTTCTTGTCGAGAGATCTCGAGAGAGAGAGAGAGGGAGGATTGAACAAACATTAACAAAGCTTCGGCTTTTTTTTGAAATCATTAAAAGAATACAAGCTAAGTCAGGCCCAGAGCGTCGCCTTGTCTTAGACCAACCTAGGCTCTTGAGCCCAGGTCGGGCTTGGTCGCGTGGGTCGGGTCTACTGACCTAGTCCGGAGCACTTTTCGAATTAAATAAATAAAATAAAAAATCGAGAAAATTGGAAAATATTTCCTGGTTTCGACTTTTATAACCCCTTAAATTGACGATTTTGCCCTATTGGGCAAATTATCCCAAATCGAAATCAAACCTTAGGTAAAAAAAATTTCTAAGCCTTTAGGGCTTTACTAGGGTTACATAATGCTTTTTATCTGCACATCATTGACTTTTTAATTGCGCACATTACATGCCTTGATTGTGACTAATCGGATAGGCTCACATCTACATGAAAACGTTAGAAAAACACTTCATCTCTGTACCGAAAGGGTGTTTGTCGAAACATTGATGTAACCAAATCTCCAAATCCTTAATCTCTGGTTGCGTAGAATCCAATGATATCTCTCGACTACTCGATAAGATTTTCGGTCTACCTTCCCCAAAGACCAATAGTGACCCCTTTCTAATGAATCCAACTTTTGTGAAATTTGGAGTCTTCTAAAAGAATTTATGGAAAAAATAATGAGAAAATTGTTCAAAAAATCTTAAACCGATTGTACGGTGGCTAATTCAATTCTAAACCTTTCAATTATATTAATTTTATCCTAAACATTTTGCCAATTTGCCAATTTAGCCCTAAAACTT
Organism: Psidium friedrichsthalianum; assembly: GCA_019149425.1. Classification (NCBI taxonomy): domain Eukaryota; kingdom Viridiplantae; phylum Streptophyta; class Magnoliopsida; order Myrtales; family Myrtaceae; genus Psidium; species Psidium friedrichsthalianum. The sequence continues at coordinate 6,772 of JAGVVM010003080.1, forward strand.
TTGATGATTTTTCAATTTAGTTTTTTTGGCCAATTTTGATCGAAAATCGCTTATATGGTAGTTAGTCTAGGCTGGCCATTCTACGGCATCCTACGTGGCATGGATGTAAGCTCTCACTTGAAAGGGTTCAAAATACCTTCTTCTTCTTCTTTTTCCCAACTCTAGGCCAATGAGGTTGCCAGGCGGCCCTTGCTTGGTTTAAGTGAGGGCAACGTGGCTTTTGCCGGACAAGGCAAGGATGGTGAGGGTCTCCGCAACCTTGCCTGCCATAGGATCAAAATTAATATGGATAATAGATCCAATCTCATCGTACAAGTTTCAAAATTTTAGAATGTATTTAAAACTTTCCTCTAAAATACTTTAGTGTGAGTCTAAAAGTGAAGAAGGTGTAACTAGATTGAAGTGAGAGAAACATTAAATTGAAGAAAGGGATATTTTGGTAAGTTAATGGGAAAAAAAGAAGAAGAAGAGTGCCTTAACCAAAAATGGAACTGAAAATAGCCTCTGTGAGAATTATTATTAAGCCCGATTATTAAGCATATGAAAGGAAAGATACTTCCCTTGTACCATTGTTCTCTTTTGCATTTGAAAAGCGGCACCGGCCACATTAGTAACAACGTTGAAACTAGGGTAGTACTTGTTGGGTTTTGGGAGCCCAAAAGCCTATAAAAAAGTGAATGAGAAAGGTGAATGAATAGTCCCACATGGGATAGAAGAGAGATGGAAAAAGGGTTTATATAGTGGAGCCTCACTAATGGGTTTGGGCCCCAAGGGGCACCCCACTTTTGTGGAGGAGAGAGGTCTTGGACAAAGTCGGACCAGTCCTCGCACGCGCGACGCCGCCGTCCGGCCGGCTCGGTTCGGGCCTGGGTCTGGGTCCAATAATTATCCTTTTCCATCAATTTTATTTTTTACAGAATAGACATGTCCGTTGAAATTTTTATTTTATTTTATTCGGACATTGTTTATTCATATTATACCGGTTCGGGTTTGTCAAGAACCGAACAAGGTGTCCGTTCGGCGATAACCGAACTCAAAAACGATCGTGACTCTTCGATAGGACCATGTTAATAAACATTACATTCGGTTTTCCGAAATAAGTTTTCCATTCGCCCTTCTTCAGTTTCGAAAAAATTCATACACACATTCATCATTTTGTGCGATATTCTCCCGAGTTGCGTTCGAAGGATATCTCGTTGAAGAAGTACCACTTCAACGAAATAGTGATCCGTTCTATCCTGGGAGGCGATTGTCCACATAATCTTGGGTACCGGTGGAGAGGACAAATTCGTCTTAAGGACACGACTTCAATTCGTCGGGCTCGGATCGATCATCTAATCAATTTTTCGTTTGCTCTTCATTCAGGTTTGTCTATTTGCCTTATTATGATATATGCGAACGCACACATAGGAACACCTACGACTACAGTACTCTGCTGTTGCATACTCTACTGTTGCTGCCATCATCCTCATCGAATCTTGCAATGTAGGTGCTAGAACTAATGATAACTGATTGGTTGAGCTTATCGCCAAGAAGAGTCCGAGAGTCCTTTCTTGGCGATAGTGCACAGCAGCAAAAGCATGTATTGTCAACCTATTATCGTCGGGCGACATCCAAATAATCTCCGGGAAAAATTGAATACCTAACTTTATGATTTCACTGATTCCCCTAGATATAGCTTCACCCAACAGATTGTCATGCTCTAAAAAATCAGAGATCTCAGTAGTTGTACTACGAGAGATTGCAATGCAAACTGGTTTCGCCAACTCAATCGCTGCCACGTGTCCTAGCTTCACCTCGTGAGTCCTCTTGATGATGGGAACTACAAAATAATAAAGAAAATATGAAAATACGAAACACAGAGGTGCCGATTGGATTTCACTTTAAGAAAAGGGCAGTCCAACTTTGCATCCCAATTTTTGTTGTTTGACGCAACAGTTTACTAATACTCCTATTTTCTCGCAAAAGCCCCTACCACATTTAGTGTTAGGATTCGACGCACAATTATAACGAAATAAAGCGTTAAGCGAGAAAAGAAAATTGAGGCACGATATTTTATCCTGGTTCACTCTTAAACTAGGACTACGTCCAACAGAGAATTTACTATAATTAGCTTTCCGCACCTCTCATTACATCCATTAATTATAAGAGAAAAGGAGTATATATCGCATAGACAATTCATAAGTCCAAACCCAAACTATTAATAAAAAAAATATAAGCTTAAACTATAAAAGCTCTCTAGTGTCCAGGAGGCGTTGCTCCCTTGAGAGCCCCACTGGGACGACTCTTCGGGACCTACTTAGGGGATAGGGAGTATGAACCCCATCCCAACATTTAGAGCATTCTTTTTAACTTTTCTCACTCTTATCAAAAAAGCAATTTTGATCTTTTTCTCCATTAGGATTTAGTCCTCAAATGCAAAGTGTGAGTTTTAGTAATTGCTAATGCAAACTAAAAAAAAAGGGTATAAAATCCTTTTTGGCATTTACCAAGAAAACGTTTATATCATATCTGGATGGGAAAAAAATAGTTGGATGTGAAGAAAGTAGAAGTGATTAGAGGGTGAAGAAAGTGGTCTTCCTTGAAATTTAGACTAGGTTTTATAATGTTAATAACAAATTAAGACTTAACCTGATAAAAGAGCTCTGAAAATAACCACGCTAATTACATCTGTCTAATTAGAGTAAATCACAATGTTCTATAAATGAAAAATACAAGGAATCGTTAAAAAGAGTGATGGGGGCAGACGTCACTCACCCAGGCAAGGGCGACGGTAGCCGAGCCTGGCAAGGCTGCCCTCGCTTGAGGCTAGCAGAGGGAAAAAAGGAAAAGGAAAAAAAAGAAGAGAAAAAGAAAAAAAGAAAAATAAATAAAGAAATAAATAAAAATATTTAAAAGAAAGATAGTATATTAATAGAAATTATCTACATTGGCGGTGTCATGTAGGACGACCAGAGTTCACGTCAGCGATTTTCGGTCGATAAGATTGAATCGATATAATGCGAAAAGGTTTCGGGTTGAATCGGCAAAATGCAAAAGTATTTAGGATTTGTTTTTTCTTTGGGCAATTTTCTCCCAAAGTATCTATACATATCGAAATTCCAGATCCACAGTCGAAGGAGCACGGTCCTTATCTATAGGCTGTCCGGTACGATGGCTTCGAGTACGAGGGAGACGGGATCGCCGGCCGGCCGGCCGGCCGACCCAAAGCGACGGTGGGAGATCTCGGATCTGGGTTTCTAAAATATTGTTAACTCGAAGGGGAGGTGGGGCCCACGAGCTTTTGAATGATGGGACAGTACCGCGTACGTGATGCCAACGGTTGGAAGCATCCAACGACCCTTTAGCTAAAGGGACTCATGTCATGTTGTTCCCCACGAATGGCGTAATTTGGACGACTCTGCTTATTAGCTCGAAAGCCGGAAGAAATTGTTGTGTTTGGATTCCTTGGGCTTACGAACTCAATAGGATATGCGAATTTTAGAAGACAAATGATCGTTACTTACATGCGGTACGCGTACAAACACGAAGAGAGTGAGAGATGCGTAAGTAATTTGACATGGGCTAATTAGAAGGCGAAAACAAAAAAATTCTCCGAGCAATATTTTTATCAATGGATTGTAAATTGTGACCGTCATCCACATTTACATTTAATGAGATTCGCGTCCGAGGGACGCCCATAACTTTAACCTATTATCAGAATTAACTTCACGTCCGTCTTCAAGTTACCCTCTGAAAGAACTAACACATCAGCAAAATATTATTTGGACGGCCATGATCGAATCTCCCTATTTTTTTTCTCTCTTTTTTTTTCCCCAATTCTACTTGTTTTCCAAATTGCGCTATTTCTTAAGGTTAAGGAATGTCCATACAACCTACATTTAATCGAAGATGACGACGACCCAAAGTTGCGAGCCCAGAGAACTTATAGAAAATATTTGGTATCCATTTCAAAGTTTAATTTCGTGCATTTTATTGCAACCCGGTCGCCGTGGATATCGAAATAGACCCAAAAAGGAGGAGGAGGAGGAGGACAGATCCATCTCAAAAGTCGTCATAATACGTGGCAGTATGTGAGGCTGAGTACTAATTGGAGCGAATTGGATGATGGAGAAAAAAATAAAAAAAAATCCACAAAATTGGGACCCACTTTTTATGCCGGTGAAATTTTTTTTTCGTCGAAATGCCCGTGAATTAAGGAAGCGACGAAAGCTACATATCGCATTTTTTTTTAATCAGAAAAAAAAAATAGAGAAGTACATAACTTCGCTGCAGATAAAATAAAGTAAGTAAATCTGAAAGATAAATTAACTTGGTACAACTTGTAGAGATCCGTCCATTCCAAAAAGATGTGTCAAAGTACAACCGACAGTCGATCACCGAATCTTGTACCAATGTCAGTGATGATCACACGATAAGATTTCACTTTTCAGTAACTACGGCTTTGCCAAAAGGCAGTAGACACCTAGATTTGACCTTCTTAGCATCATCACTGTATTAAGACAACAAGAACACCAACATGCTACAAAGGCACAAATAACACTTTGTAAATCCAAGACCTATTTCTAGATTAGAGTAGAAGAGCACTAAAATCTAAATCTAATTTTAAATCGAGAGAGAAGACCTACAAAACAAATACCAATTGATCACAATATAACTTTCAGATAAGTCGATTGCTGAAGTAGTAGAAGAACCACGTTCAACCATATGAAGCAAACACCGAAGCTAGAGCGAGCGAGCAAACTCTTTCAAGACCCCTGCGCTTCAAATTTCTGAGTTTACTGAACAAAACTCTTTATGTAGAGAAAATCAACGGGATCGTCTGAGAAATCAACGATCCCTTGTATTTTATTTTGCGCAGCACACAGAGCAAAAATTTTTTGCAAATAGTTTTCTTTCTCCATTCTATCTGTTTCCAATAAAATCAAAACTTCCACATCTAGTCACAAAATGGTACTTGACGTTGGAGTTTACTTGTTACACCCAAATGACATAATGAGTAGGGTTGACTCTATTCTAAGGTTCACTTTGATTCGCGGAGAATGAGGCATTTCTGAAAAATATTTTCCAGCAAGTTGATCGGCCATGACACGAGCCAGCAAGCCCCGACTCCCCGTTGAGCATCATTGGTGAGGGGTTGGGCTCGCGGCTTTGCCGAGCCGAGCTCGTGTGGATCTAGCATGCCCTAAGATCATAGCGAAAGGTCGAGCCTTGACCTCATCGGCTCGCGTCATTGCTAGTGGCCAGGCTGCCAGTTGTTGCCGAGTGGCCTGTAGCTAAAGGAACCATTACTTTAAGATGACTTTTCCCCTGAGTGAAGATGTTGGATGCTCTCTAACAATTACAACAACAAAGCAATATATATAATATATATATATATATATAATTCTAATATTATATATAAATATTCACTTGTACATAGCTTGGGTGGAAGATTAGTAGAGTGTAACATAGTTTTATCCTGTTATCTCGGGAATATAGGGACTAGTCCTTTACTAATTATTAAAGCAAGTTTTAGGCTCTAGTGCCACAAATCATCAGCGTTCAGTTCCTAGTGAAAGGAACCATTATTCTTTAAGAGGACTACTTGTCCCTCTTCTTTACTATAGTGTTCATTCCATCACCTCGACCATCATGATCAAGTTAAGTCTTTACACAAGTAAGAAAAAGTGAGATTGGATGTTAAACTCCGATATGATTAGCATCAGAGATTTAATCTAATTTTGTACAGGACACCAAAATACAAAGGCGCGAGTTGATGTGTTAGCAACATTTGACACTCTTCACTCAGTATTGTTTACAACACACGATTATGCTTGCTTATGTAATTGTTAGGAGATACGTATACCTTCACTAACAATACAGATTAACCTACGGTATTGTTTACAACACATGGTTATGCTTGCTTGTTGCAATTGTCAGGAGCATCCGACACTTTTACTCAAATAAAAAATCTTGAGCATCGAAGATACCTTCACAAAAATTAAAAGAGAGAGATATGCTTGCTTGTTATAATTGTTAGGAGCATCCGATACATTTCATCAAGGAAAAGGCGAGACTGATGTTAATGTATCAGAATGCTCCTAACATCAAATCTTAGCCCTTTATTTTGGTATCCGAAGATACAATAGCAGTAAGATTGGATGTTATACATATGATACTTCATCACAAGGAAAAGGTGAGAGTTTGGATGCTCGTGTTGTGACAGTGAAAGTAGCATTCACGCAAAGTCAATGAAGCTACCTGTGTCACTAGTTAACAATCGTTGATAACCTCACGCTCCCGCTCAGTTGAGGCCTCGACTAGCCGGACGAAGGAGTATCATCCAAATTTTCCATGAGAAAATAGCCTCAATAGATGGCCGATGACGAGTCTGGGCTTGTCGATGTAGTAATTTCTGATGAAAATGATTTGGGTATAATGCAAATTTTGCTACAAGACAAGGAGAACAAAGGGAAGCCAGTACTGACTAAAATCGGGATCTGCTTAGCACCTTAAAGAGTGATAGCATTGGCGATGTCTTTAACAATGTACCAACAACGCATAGCGGCCATCTCTCTCGCTTCTTTCTCTCCTCTCTCTTCTCTCTCTCTCTCTCATAGTAAGTATACCTGTCGGCGAGAGATACCTAAGAGATAGAATCGTATAGCACATGTTCTAAGACATAAATGAGCACGAGGCAGAGCATTAGGTTTAAGTCCGCAACTGGAAGGAGACGACCATTACTTATGTATAAGATAATCCATGCCCTACTTTTTAAATATAGTGTATACATCCCATCCCTGGAGCTATCAACCATGATTCTCAAAGTTAAGGTCTTTTACCAAGTAGTAAGACAAAGGAGAGATGATGTTAGATCCGATGACGGCGATAGCCGGGTGTATCAAAGGTTAACGTTATTTTGATAGAGGACACCCAAAATTAAAAAGGCAACAATAATAATTGATTTTTAGGACGCACTCCAGAATACCTTCAGCATTCAGTAGTTGTTGTTCAACAACATGATGGTTATGCTGCTTTAATTGGTAATGTTACAGGAGCAACAGAATGTCCATTTCACTCAGAATTAACATTACACCTACAAGGTATTGTTAAAAAACAACATTGTTATGCCTTGCTTGTGTGGTCATTGTATAGAGCATGCCGGTCACCTCAAAACGACATCAGATACTCAAACGGAAAAGGTAAAGAGTTGATGGTTAACGTACAGAAGGAGAGTCCCTTAACATCAAGAATGTCTCAGTCACGTTGATTTTGGTAACGTTTAATGATATGAAGTAGGATAATATTTGAATGTTAGACGGCATTCCGATACCTTGTCCTCAAGAGAACACGATCTCTGAGGAGAACGCGAGCGCTGCGAAGGTTCGAGCCCAATCATACAAACACTACCTAGTTGAGCCCCAACTATTAACTCACAACAAGCATACAAAGTTCAATAAGTAGGGAGTGCCAAGGACTAGGTCAGGGCCAAAGGGTCTCAGTAGGGATGACCCAGACTGGGAAACCAGAAAGAGCAGCACCATAAGCTTGGACCCTGATGGCACGAACACGGCCACAGGCCGAACAACTGCCCAAATCATATAGTCGAATATAATTCGCCGAGGCGCTGAAGTAGGTGACAGGCGACTCGGGGCAGTTGTTTTCTTTTTTTATATATCAAAGCATCACACATTCATAGATTCAAGAATTTAAATATTTTATCATTGTCAGTGCCCATCAATATAATTTCAGGATGTCAATGAAAAAGCACTATTAGATTCAATGACACGAAAAACATTGCGCAAAGTTACTAGCTATTGGGCCCCAAACTGGAGCTGTCAAAACTAAATAGTACCTAGCTGGCTTGAACGAGCCACGCCGAACCGACCTCACCCGAAAGTTACATCAATGCCCCAAATCACTCTTCCAAAAATCGGGTCCCTGTGGTCACGAGTTCTTGTGTCTTTTGTTTTTTTAAAGAATTTTTCAATCAAGGATCCAAATGCCAACGATTTTCCATTATATAATTCGGAGATCAAATTACAAAAACGGGCTCAATCCCCAAAAGGATTACTACTAACTTAAGTTCTAAAAAAACTTAAAATTTACATTCACTTTTTTTATATTAGTTCGAAATTAGTTTGGCATCGGAATTTTCTTCGTATTGAATTATCAAACTCGAACATGTTGTAGGCTGGTAATCGTCACACACAGTGACTTAATATTCGAGTTTGGAAACATGAAGCAAAGATGATCTGTTATGGAAATTTTTCAAAAGATTTTATACAAACTAATTATTGAAAATGAAAGTGAAAACCCTAACACAATGATAGATGGATATACTTAAGTTTTTCCCTTGTTTTGTCAAGGGATTGTAGTATTTTCTATTAGTGGGGTGGTGAAATTCCATCCAATCATGTCCACTTTCAACTATATGGAAGTACTATTTGGACTAATATGTTAAATGTGATGGGTGGAAAAGGTTAATAAAAAAATTTTGTAACTAAGCCGTACTGTATGAGATTTTGTAAGCCCAAGATTTTACTGTGGAACTGTTACTATAGCACTAGTTTACAACGAGGACGTACAATGGATTTGTTAAGTAATTCATTGATTTTATCACCGGAGCAACACCTCATCAATTTTAATCATGGAACCAATTTTGAAAACAAAATCACAATCAATCTCTCTAAGTTATTTCAAAAACATTACCCCAATCAATCCTAACACCTAATTAAAGATGCCAATTCATCCCCTTAAACTATCTTAATTTTGTCAATCATATTGAGTCCATTAAACACCTTTCATGGAAGGTGAAATCCCTACAGGAAGTAGTACTCAATCGAATTTTGTCAGAGAAAATGTCGAGGCTGAATGACAGTACCCGACTAATCATCGGCCGGAAATTAAGACGATTTTCATGGAAAAATGGGATTAGCTCCCTTAGCTATAGGCTTAGACGACGAGAAGTGGAAGGGTATCGAATGTTGAACCAAAGACAACCCCCCCCCATGAAGCAAGCAGGCTTTATTCTTTGACTATACCTAACTTTAGTTACAGTTGCCAAACATCAAATCTCGCATTTTCCTCTGACGTGAGAGAGCGTAATCAAATAGTCTAACATTAAAAATCCACTGAAATATCGGTATCAAAACTTACCAAAATAAAAGAGGCGAGAAGACGAATTTGATGTAGAATAGAGAGCATATCAAAATTACTTTAAACATCAAACGGTCTACATTTCCCCTGATGGTATGCCGATTACCGTGTGAAATAGTGCACTTAAAAGATTTGGCTTTGTGAACACACAAACGAGACAGATCAGAATGGGCTATTAGCACACATGAAAATAACAATGTACAACAAGCAAGTATAATCTCTCTCTATTTTAGTTTATCCTTGGGAATATAGACTAGGTCCTTTACTAATCAGCAAGTAAGCTTTCACTGCTGATCGCGACACACAATCATCCCATAGGTCAATCCCCAGTGAAAGGGAAACACTTACTTTAAGATGAATCCCTACCCTCGTTTTTACTATAGGGGGAAGTCAATTCCCAAATACCAGCAGTTGATAGATCAATGAGTCAAGATAGAGTCTGATACACCAAGTTAAGAAGAAGGCGAGATTGATGTTCGAGCATCCGTACGATAGCC